>CM077197.1:1419258-1694258 GCA_039654625.1 Rhinogobio ventralis
ATTATTATTATTATTATTATACAGCCAAATTACTAATACTAATATTTATGGCTGTCATAATTTCTTCATTTTTAATTTTTTTTTATCATAATAATAATTATTATTATTTTACAGTGCAACAGTAAAATTATGAATACTAATATTTTTGGCTCTCATAATTTCTTCATGTTTAAACATTAATATAATAATAATAATAATATTATTATTATTATTATTATTATTATTATTAATAAAACATAAATTAAACATTAAACATTCAATATAATAATAATAATAATTATTATTATTATTATTATTATTAGTAGTAGTAGTAGTAGTAGTAGTAGTATTCATATTATCTTATTTTACTGATACTAATATTAATGGCTGTTGTAATTTCTTCATTTTCAAACATGAAACCATAAAGCTTTTATTTTGGCAGAACACACACATATATTTGTTGATGAAATCATATTGTGATTTTGTTTTGAATAATCAGCAGCCGAACTCTCGTGTTAAAGCTGCAGTTGGTAATGAGTTCAGATCGTTTGGTTTGTGTTGTTGAATCAGTGCGCATGTGGAGCCAAACCGCATCGCTCCGTCCTCACACTCCATTTAACAGCAGATAAACGTTTGCCTGCCAATAGCAGAGTAACGACAGCGCCGCTAATGAGCTAATTAAAGTCCCATAAACGGGTCCGCTCTTCTCACAGTGACTCTGTGTGTTCGCTCTGGTTATGGTGTGTTGTGCTGGTTTATTCCTCATGTAAGAGCCAGGACGCTCAGCAGCACACACACACACACACACACACACACACACTCTGCTTATTACACACACAGGGACGCGCAGCACACACACACACACACACACACACTTTGCTTAAGTTGACTCATTGACTCATTAAGAGATGAGGGACAACCGTTTTGGACCATGCTCCGGGCTCACCGACCGGTTTTTCCCGGCGTTAAACTAGCAAAAGTGGATTCAGACACGCCCTAGGAGCACCTGCGCCGTGAGCTCAGATCAGGAAAAGAGGGCCCATTATATCACTATTCTGACTCTTGTGAGATATAAAGTCAGATGTGTTTTCCTCTGCGGTGGCGGCGTAAGGGATCCCTGAGCAGATTGAAGCTGAAGTCTCTGAGTGTCTTTGGGTTGGCGAGGCTCGTGCGGTTTGGTTTGGGACGGGCCCAGCGCTGATGGACGCATGATTTCCCATGTTACAGCAGCGTCTGCTGGGAATATATTTGGTTTCTGGATGATTGAGTGATTCACCCTCGGCACTGTTGATCGTTCATCTTAATCTGAAGTCATATGCTTATTTTAATTATACTTTTATTATCATTATCAATTTAGTTTTAGTTTTTTAATACATTTTTATTAGTTATTTAATAATTAGTTAGTGTTTTATTTTTATTGTTTTTATTTTAAAATAATTTGTTTAATTTTATATATTTAATTATAAGTGTTTTATTTTGATTTTCTTTTCATTTTAAAATGTATTTATTTTATTGCATTTTTATGATGTAGATGGTCTTTTTTTATTGTTTTTATTTTTAAATTTGTGTTTAATTTTTATTATCAAATTAATTATTAATTTTTTTAAATTTATTTTGATTGCATTAATAATTTGTTTAAATGTACTTTTTATTATTTAATTAGTAAGTGTTTTATTTTGATTTCTTATCATTTTAAAATGTATTTATTTATATAAAAAAAATTGAATTGAATTGATCATTAGTGAGTTTTTTGTTTATTTTTTTATATTATTTAACTTTATATTTTTATGATTTAACGAATAATTACACAGTTTTATTTTACAGCTTTTATTGTAAAATTATTTTTTTAAATGTACTTTTTTATTTAATTATTAGTAAGAGTTTTATTTTGATTTATTTTAATTTTGCATTTTTATGATTTAATCATTAGTGTTTTATTTTTAAAATCATTTGTTTAATTTTATTTTTTTATGATCAAATTAATTACATTTTTTTTATTTTGATTGCATTATTAATTTGTTTAAATGTTTTTTATTATTTAATTAGTAAGTGTTGTATTTTTATTTATTTTTATTTTATAATATATTTATTTTAATTTTGCATTTTTATTATATAATCATTAGTGAGTGTTTTATTTTGATTGTTTTTTTTAAATAATTTCTTTATTTTTATATTTTTTATTATGCGTTTTTATTGTAAAAGTATTTGTTTAAATTAGCTTTCTATCATTTTATTACTAAGTGTTTTATTTTGATGTTTTTTAATTTGTTTAATTTTATATTTTTATGAATTAATTTATATAATAGTGTTTTATTTAGATTTTGGTTTTATTTAAAATGTCCTTATTGTTACATTTTTATATTATTTAATTGGTTATAATCTTCAGTGTTTCATTAACTTTAATTCATCATCTCACAAGGTCCGAAAAACCCTGTTCTGTGTAAAACATGAAGCATTTGTGGTTCATTTCTCTGACGTCTCTTCTCCTCTCTGTTGTTCTCTTCCAGTGTCTGGAGCCGTGCAGGGCATCATGGGACCTGAAGGAGAACCAGTGTCAGGACTTGTGTGAGGTGCGTCACCACAGCGATGGAAACTTCCCTTCTGAGTCACACGGCGCTGTGCAAACAAGACGTTTCCGCTGCGCTAAACCGTCAAAGCTGGCGTCCGTACTTTAATCAGGTTGTTCTTGTGATTCCAGAATCACTTCCCAAAGAAGCACTACGAGTGTCTGACGAGCTGCGAGTTCCTGCGCTCCGTGGAGACGCTGAAGCAGGGCGACTGTCCGGCCCCGGAGCGGGCCAGCGGGTTCGCCGCGGCCTGTGTGGAGAGCTGTGACGTGGACGCCGAGTGCACCGCTGTAAAGAAATGCTGTCCCAACGGATGCGGACACACCTGCCAGGTCCCGAAGAACCTCTATAAAGGTACACACTCTGTCCAGTTAGAGGCTCAATGGGTCAGTTCACTCATGATCATTCTGCCATCATTTACTCACACGTGTGTCATTACAAACCTGTCCGATGAGTGGAAACGTCTCGTGTGTTTTACACAGTGAAAGTCAATTTTGTCATTTTGGACCCCATTGACTTTCATGCATGTTGTCATGACTGGAATCAGTCTCATTAGTTTACTTTATAATTGTAATTCTTATGTGATAACAAGACAGACTTTAGAGAGATAAATATCACCAAAGGAATAAAAAGAATGGAATAAAAGTCTCTTCTGCAGCTGTTCTCTATGTGAATATATAGTGTAATTTCATCCTGTGATCAAAGCTGAATTTTCTCCATCCATCCATCCATCCATAATTTATTTATTTGATGCAAAGCTGAATTTTTAGCATCATTATACACTATATTGCCAAAAGTTTTGGGACGCCTGCCTTTACATACACATCAACTTTAATGACATCCCATTCTTAATCCGTAGGGTTTAATATGGAGTTGTCCCACCCTTTGCAGCTCTAACAGCTTCAACTCTTCTGGGAAGGCTTTCCACAAGGTTTAGGAGTGTGTTTATGGGAATTCTTCTAGAAGCGCATTTGTGAGGTCAGGCACTGATGTTGGACGAGAAGGCCTGGCTCGCAGTCTCCGCTCTAATTCATCCCAAAAGTGTTCTATCGGGATGAGGTCAGGACTCTGTGCAGGCCAGTCAAGTTCCTCCACACCAAACTCGCTCATCCATGTCTTTATGGACCGACGCTTTGTGCACTGGAGCGCAGTCATGTTGGGACAGGAAGGGGCCGTCCCCAAACTGTTCCCACAAAGTTGGGAGCATGAAATTGTCCAAAATGTCTTGGTATGCTGAAGCATTAAGAGTTCCTTTCACTGGAACTAAGGGGCCAAGCCCAACCCCTGAAAAACAACCCCACCCTATAATCCCCCCTCCACCAAACTTTACACTTGGCACAATGCAGTCAGGCAAGTCCCGTTCCCCTGGCAACCGCCAAACCCAGACTCATCCATGGGATTGCAGACAGAGAAGCGTGATTGGTCACTCCAGAGAACACGTCTCACTGCTCTAGAGTCCAGTGGCGGCGTGCTTTACCCCACTGCATCCCACGCTTTGCATTGCTCTTGGTGATGTAAGGCTTGGATGAGCTGCTCGGCCATGGAAACCCATTACATGAAGCTCTCTACACACTGTTCTTGAGCTCATCTGAAGGCCACAGAAGTTTGGAGGTCTGTAGCTATTGACTCTGCAGAAAGTTGGTGACTTCTGCGCACTGTGACCCTCAGCATGCGCTGACCCCGCTCTGTGATTTTACGTGGCCTATCACTTCGTGGCTGAGTTGCTGTTGTTCCCAATCGCTTCCACTTTGTTATAATCCCACTAACAGTTGAGCGTGGAATATTTAGTAGTGAGGAAATTTCAGGAATGAACAGCTGATTTACACTGTAGTCATATTTCACTGCTTTACTGTAGTTATGATCAGATTAATGCAGCTTTGGTGAGCAGGAGAGACTTCTTTAAAAAAAATGAGTAGTGTGTATAAAGAGTGCAAAATCATGATTAGGTCAAAGATTTTATTTTTTTCTCTTTGTTTATGATTGCTCGTATGCAAATTAGTTCGCATCCAGATGATAAACCTGCGGTCAGTCGTTTCATAACCACAGCGTTCTTCATGCTTACAGAATAAACCTCTGAAAGTGTCTGCTGTCTTCATTTCTCCAGGCAAGCGAAGGAATCTTTACGGTTTGTCTTGCACAATCGTTATTAATGTCAGATTTACTGGTTCCCCCTCATTTGCAGAAAGTCATAAAGCCTTTTATTGAGATCCAAACCCAATCAATATGATTCGCTGGTGTCAGAAGCGTAATGGTTTCTCTCTGTTGGTGCTCTCGGACTGAAGGTGCTGGAAACCATTTACTGGCTCAATGGAGCACTGAGTGTTCCTCAATGGCTCTCAGATGTTCCTCAGGTGCCGACGGTAACCCTGTGTGTCTCTGACCCGAAGACGAGCGGCTCTTTCAGTCTCTGACGAACGGGCGAGTGCTGAGGTTTGAGGCCCCGCGAGGCTCCGGCTTCACAAACACTGCCACTGCTTATAAACATGCTACTAATGTTAAATCATGCAAGAAACGCTAGAAACTTGCTAAATCATGCTAACAAAATGCTAAAAGATGTTAGAAATCTGCTAAATCATGTTAGCAACCTGAAACATGCTAGCAATGAGCTAATTCATGCTAGAAACATTTAAACATGCTAGTAATGTTAGATCATGCAAGAAACGTTAACAGTGTCAAATCATGCTAACAAAATGCTAAAAGATGTTAGAAACCTGCTAAATCATGCTAGCAACATGAAACATGCTAGCAACATGAAACATGCTAGCAATGAGCTAATTCATGCTAGAAACATTTAAACATGCTAGTAATGTTAGATCATGAAAGAAACGTTAACAGTGTTAAATCATGCTAACAACATGCTAAAAGATGTTAGAAACCTGCTAAATCATGCTAGCAACATAAAACATGCTAGCAATGAGCTAATTCATGCTAGAAACGTTTAAACATGCTAGTAATGTTAGATCATGCAAGAAACGTTAACACTGTTAAATTAAGCTAACAACATGCTAAACGATGTTAGCAACGTGCTAAATAATACTAACAACATGTTATAACATGTTAGCAACGTGCTAGAAGATGTTAGAAATGTGTGCTATACATATAACATGTGCTATAACATGCTTAAAGGTAAATAATGCTAGCAACATGTTAAACCTAAGCAATGAGCCAATTCATGCAAGAAACATGTTTAAACATGCTAGCAATGTTAAATCATGCAAGAAATGTTAGAATTGTGTTAACTCATGCTAACAGAATGCTAAAAGATGTTATAAAAGGGTTAAATCATGCTAGCAAAATGCTAAAACATGTTAGCAACGTGCTAAATAATGCTAACAACATGTACATTTTTTTTAGAAATGTGCTAAATCAAAAAAGATGTTAGTACATGTTAAATAATGCTATAAATATGCTAACCATGCTAGAAACATACCGTAGTAGCACCGACCATACTACATCATGTTAGCAACATGCATGTCTCTGAAGGTTTGATCGCAGATTTAACCGCAAGCATGAAAGCTTGTGTTAGAGGCTTGTTAAAGACAATATCTGTAATATTTTGTCTCCTCTTTTTATTCTACAGAAATAGAGAGAGATTTTGGTAAAGTTTATATTTTTAACTACATTTCTTGTCTTTTTTTGCCAACGGTATTGCATGTTGATATAGTCGCAGTTATGGTTTAATGACGTTGGCGTCGTCTCGCCTTCGTCATAGATTTCGTTAACGTAATGAACAATACACGCATGTGTGTTGTAAAATCCTCTGCTGTTTTCAGTGAAGGTCAAAGTGGCGTCATTGATTTGATTTAGTGTTACGGCTCCACAAACGTACTGAAATATCTCGATCTTCACATTGCATGAGGAGAGCATTTACATTCGCACTGATAATATTTTGCATTTCTACATTGGTTGCGAGCGGCAGGAATGAAGCGGGCGGCATCGCTGCGTGTGTTTGAGGAGATGTGCACCTGTGATTATGGGATGAATCTCCTCAGAGCGAGTGTTGAGTGTGTGGCAGAAGCGGTTAGTCGCGGAGCGCTGGGGTTTGGATCAGACGTCACACACACGCCGGAGCTGTGAAACCGCAGCACAATCCAGTACAGCTGGCGTTCGGCTCGCGGCCTTCAGCTCCACCGCTGTCGTCACGTCCATATTTCAGTGCTTCAAAAGTTCATTCATGTTCTTCATCCTGATTTTAATGCAGTCAAGATGTTGAGAACAACAGTTTATTGCTATTAATATTATCTTTCCACCAGGGGTATTTTAGTACCAGATACTATTATAGTTTTTATTAATATTTTGAATTATTTTTATAGTGTGTGTGTATATATATATATATGCTTTAAATAAATGTCTATATAGTTTTATTTCACATCAAACATCAAGTCAAACTAAAAGAAAATATTTTTCTTGCCAATTAGTAGAAAAAAAAGTTTTTCTTATTTTATTTTATTTTTTCAAGTAACAAAAATTATTTTGATGGTTTTAGTTAACTATTACATCCGTGAAAAGTGAAATATTAAATAAAATAAAATATAAATAATTTAGATGAAAAACTAGTACTACTAGAATCTACTAAACAGAGTACGTTTACATTACTAACTGTTAATAAATAAAAACCAAAACCAAAAATGTATCCTAATTAGTAATATTTAAAAAGAAACAAAAAAAAAAACAACTAAAATGTAAATGAAATGTTTTTGCTGGTTTTATGTCAGTGAAGTCCTCTGGCTGATGAAGACGCTGAGCTCTGCTGATTTATGGAGGCATGTGGAAGATCTTCCTCAGCCGCGCTCCGTCACAGCTGGAACCACTCGAGCAAACACACGGAGCAGAACGCTTTCTCCTCTCTCCAAGCTTTGGACTTAATAAAGCTTTCATTTATTACATATGGAAGACTTTCTGATGTCTGAGGGTCACCAGCAGCGTTGTGAGAGCGTCACATTATATCAGGAGTTATTCTAACTATCGCACATTCAATTAAACTATTTTATATTGTAAATAATCCAAAAAAATTTCTTTTTATTTGGACACAAAGCAAAAGAGCAGATTAAATAAAAATATATGTGCAAGAAATGGTTTATTGATTAGATCAGTGTTATTTTAGTGCCATTAATATACTATTATAGTTTTTAATAAATAATTTTTATTTTTTTAATTTTTTTTTTATAAATGTTTAGTTTATATATAATCATATTGATTGCAATTAGTTTTTATGAAAATGTGTGCATAAAATATTTTATTAGATCAGTGTTATTATAGTGCCATTAATATACTATTATTATATTATAATTTAATTAGTATTTTTTTTTGTTTAAAATATGTATATAGTTTTTACAATTTTTTAGTTTAGTTTATACATCGTTTTTATGAAAATTTTTAAAGAAATATATTTTTTAATGCCATTATTATACTATTGTTATATTTTTTATTAATATTTAGAAGTAATTGAATTAGTTTTTATTTTAGTTTAATTTGTTTGGTTTGGAAACTATTTTCACTCAGATATTGCTTGTAAATTAATTACAAAGAAACTGCAAGCATCAGATTGAATTAAACATGACATTTTGAAGTAGAAAAACGGAAATTATATTTTCTTGCAAAACATACTGCAATAATCTGTTTTATTTACAACTTCGAGAAATATTTTTACAGTGTACATCAGCAGTAAATGGGTGATATTATCGTATATTCAGGTGATATTATGGGATATTAAAGCACTCTCTGTCTGTGATTGGCTCTCTCAGGATCTCCTCTGAAGCCACGGAAGGAGCTGGTGTTTTCGGAGCAGCCGTCAGGACAACTCGAGGTTCGCTGGTCGTCGCGGTTTAATGTCTCAGTCGAACCTGTGCTTTACGTGCTGCAGCGGCGCTGGAATTTCGGCATCCACCCCAGTGAAGACGACGCCACCCAATGGCAGGATGTGGCCCAGGTCTGTCCTTTCACCCCTTACCTGTTACTCATACAACGGTTTGTAAGCTGAATCTTAAAAAGTTGAGCATTAAGAGCGGTCTGCTCAGATCTGTCAATCACTTTCCAGCTAAACCTATAGCGTGAGTTTGGGGCGTGGCCACTCTAGCAGGTGGAGAGTTTGGAGCGTGGCTACTGTAGCAGGCGAAAAGTTTGGGGCGTGGCTACTGTAGCAGGCGGAGAGTTTGGGGCGTGGCTACTGTAGCAGGCGGAGAGTTTGGAGCGTGGCTACTGTAGCAGGCGGAGAGTTTGGGGCGTGGCTACTGTAGCAGGCGAAGAGTTTGGGGCGTGGCTACTGTAGCAGGCGGAGAGTTTGGGGCGTGGCTACTGTAGCAGGCGGAGAGTTTGGGGCGTGGCTACTGTAGCAGGCGAAGAGTTTGGGGCGTGGCTACTGTAGCAGGCGAAGAGTTTGGGGCGTGGCTACTGTAGCAGGCGGAGAGTTTGGGGCGTGGCTACTGTAGCAGGCGGAGAGTTTGGGGCGTGGCTACTGTAGCAGGCTGAGAGTTTGGGACGTGGCTACTGTAGCAGGCTGAGAGTTTGGGACGTGGCTACTGTAGCAGACTGAGAGTTTGGGACGTGGCTACTGTAGCAGACTGAGAGTTTGGGGCGTGGCTACTGTAGCAGGCTGAGAGTTTGGGGCGTGGCTACTGTATCAGACCGAGATTTTGTGGCATGGCTAATGTAGCAGGCCGGGAGTTTGGGGCGTGGCTACTGTAGCAGGCGGGGAGTTTGGGGCGTGGCTACTGTAGCAGCGAAGAGTCTGGGGTGTGGCTACTGTAGCAGGCGGAGAGTTTGGGGCGTGGCTACTGTAGCAGGCGGAGAGTTTGGGGCGTGACTACTGTAGCAGGTGGAGAGTTTGGGGCGTGGCTACTGTAGCAGGCGGAGAGTTTGGGGCGTGGCTACTGTAGCAGGCGGAGAGTTTGGGGCGTGGCTACTGTAGCAGGCTGAGAGTTTGGGACGTGGCTACTGTAGCAGGCTGAGAGTTTGGGACGTGGCTACTGTAGCAGACTGAGAGTTTGGGGCGTGGCTACTGTAGCAGGCTGAGAGTTTGGGGCGTGGCTACTGTATCAGACCGAGATTTTGTGGCATGGCTAATGTAGCAGGCCGGGAGTTTGGGGCGTGGCTACTGTAGCAGGCGGGGAGTTTGGGGCGTGGCTACTGTAGCAGCGAAGAGTCTGGGGTGTGGCTACTGTAGCAGGCCAGGAGTTTGGGGCGTGGCTACTGTAGCAGGCGGAGAGTTTGGGGCGTGACTACTGTAGCAGGTGGAGAGTTTGGGGCGTGGCTACTGAGCAGGCGGAGAGTTTGGGGCGTGGCTACTGTAGCAGGTGGAGAGTTTGGGGCGTGGCTACTCTAGCAGGTGGAGAGTTTGGGGCGTGGCTAATGTAGAAGACGGAGAGTTTGGGGCGTGGCTACTGTAGCAGACGGAGAGTTTGGTGTGTGGCTACTCTAGCAGGTGGAGAGTTTGGGGCATGGCTACTGAGCAGGCGGAGAGTTTGGGGCGTGGCTACTGTAGCAGGCGGAGAGTTTGGGGCATGGCTACTCTAGCAGGTGGAGAGTTTGGGGCGTGGCTACTGTAGCAGGCGGAGAGTTTGGGGCATGGCTACTGTAGCAGGTGGAGAGTTTGGAGCGTGGCTAATTTACATTTACATTTACATTTTATGCATTTAGCAGACGCTTTTATCCAAAGCGACTTACAACTGAGGAGTACAGGAAGCGATCCGTTATGAAGAGGCGTAGAAACGCAAGAAGTGAGCAATGCCTGAAACGTGGTATTTAAGGTAGAGTAGCGTAAGCTAGAATAGGGAGGGTGTAGAGAAAGGTAGAGGAAAAAGAAACTCTCTTTTGGTAGAAACTTTTTTTTAATTTTAAATTTTTTATTTATTATTATGATGAGATTAAGTGCTCGCGGAAGAGATGGGTTTTTAGCTGTTTTTTGAATGATATTAGTGATTCTGCCATCCGGATGGAGGTGGGAAGATCGTTCCACCAGCCAGGAACAGTGAATGAAAAAGTTCTAGAGAGGGATTTCATGCCTCTCTGGGATGGTAACACCAGCCGCCGCTCTTTAGCTGAGCGGAGGTTTCTGGTAGGAGTGTAGACTCGTAGGATCGAGTCGAAGTATGCGGGTGCTGAGCTTGTGGTAGATCCATAAGCAAGCGTCAAAGCCTTAAACTTAATGCGGGCAGCGAGTGGTAGCCAGTGCAGAGAGATGAAGAGAGGTGTGACATGGGCCCTTTTGGGCTCGTTGAAGACAAGACGTGCCGCTGCGTTCTGAATCAATTGAAGTGTTTTGATTGCACACGATGGAAGTCCAGCCAGAAGCGCATTGCAGTAGTCAAGCCTAGAAATGACCAGGGCTTGGACAAGAAGCTGTGTTGCATGTTCTGTAAGGAACGGTCTGATCTTTCTGATGTTGTGCAGGGTAAACCTGCAAGACCGAGCTGTCTTTGAAATGTGGTCTTTGAAGGACAGCTGGTCATCAAAGATTACTCCGAGATTTCTGACTGACTCTGAAGGGGTAATCAAAGAAGGGGAAGACGAGAAGCTTAGTCTTTGCCAGGTTGAGCTGCAGGTGATGTTGTTTCATCCATGACGAGATGTCAGCTAGACAGCGTGAGATTCGTGCAGCTACTGTGGGATCATCTGGTTGAAATGAAAGGTAGAGCTGTGTGTCATCAGCATAGCAATGGTATGAAAAGCCATGTGACTGTATGATGGGTCCCAGTGATGTAGTGTAAATGGAGAAGAGGAGAGGTCCAAGCACTGAGCCCTGGGGAACCCCCGTGGTTAGTTGATGTGCTTTGGATACCTCCCCTCTCCAGGCAACCTTGAAAGATCTACCTATGAGATAGGACTCAAACCAGTGGAGTGGAATCCCTGTGATGCCCATTGATGAGAAGGTGGATAGAAGAATCTGCTAATGTAGCAGACGGAGAGTTTGGGGCGTGGCTACTGTAGCAGACGGAGAGTTTGGGGCGTGGCTACTGTAGCAGGCTGAGAGTTTGGGACGTGGCTACTGTAGCAGGTGGAGAGTTTGGGGCGTGGCTACTGTAGCAGGTGGAGAGTTTGGAGCGTGGCTACTCTAGCAGGTGGAGAGTTTGGAGCATGGCTACTGTAGCAGATGGAGAGTTTGGGGCATGGCTACTGTAGCAGGCGGAGAGTTTGGGGCGTGGCTACTGTAGCAGGCGGAGAGTTTGGGACGTGGCTACTGTAGCAGGCGGAGAGTTTGGGACGTGGCTACTGTAGCAGGCGGAGAGTTTGGGGCGTGGCTACTGTAGCAGGCAGAAGTTTGGGACGTAGCTACTGTAGCAGGCAGAGAGTTTGGGCGTGGCTACTGTAGCAGGCTGAGAGTTTGGGACGTGGCTACTGTAGCAGGCGGAAAGTTTGGGGCGTGGCTACTCTAGCAGGCGGAGAGTTTGGGACGTGGCTACTGTAGCAGGCGGAGAGTTTGGGGTGTGGCTACTGTAGCAGGCTGAGAGTTTGGGACGTGGCTACTGTAGCAGGCGAAGAGTTTGGGGCGTGGCTACTGTAGCAGGCTAAGAGTTTGGGACGTGGCTACTGTAGCAGGCTGAGAGTTTGGGACGTGGCTACTGTAGCAGGCGGAGAGTTTGGGGCGTGACTACTGTAGCAGATGGAGAGTTTGGGGCGTGGCTACTGTAGCAGATGGCGAGTTTGGGGCGTGGCTACTGTAGAACAATTGGGAACAACAACAACAGCAACTAAAATCACAGGCGTCCCAAAACTTTTGGCAATATAGTGTATTGATTTATAGATAATATTGATTCGGCTGTACAACCGCTCTGGAGAAAACGGTGATGTCATCAGCTCATTTCAATTATCATATATATTCAAGTAATGTAGTTGATATAGTTAATTCAGTTTAGTAATTACATTTATTTGGATATTTATTTGAAAATTTTGTGTCCCCAACTGAGCAAGCCAGAGGCGACAGTGGCAAGGAACCAAAACTCCATCAGGTGTCCTAATGGAGAAAAATAAACCTTGGGAGAAACCAGGCTCAGTCGGGGTGCCAGTTCTCCTCTGGCCAATTAACAAACAGTGTATGATTATTATTTTGGCAGCCTTATAGGTCAGAAGTCATATTAGATCGGAATATTCGAAAGATCGGAGGCATCACGCTGGAGACGGGTTTATTGAGGATGGCGTGTCGATTAAACAATTATTAAATAGGAATATTCGAAATATCGGAGTCATCACGCCGGAGATGGATCCATTGAGGATGCCAATGACCATTGACACGGTCTGAGTTGGATGGGATGAGTTGGTAATGTCTGGGCGCTGGTCCACCATCTGATCTGGATACGGCCCGGATCCGGCTGACTGCAGTAAACCTCGGGATAAACAGAGAGACTAACATTAGCGTAGATGCCATTCCTCTTATGATGTAACGAGTACATCAGGTGTTATGGGAAGTGTTCCCGGTTCCGGCTGACCTAGTTAATGCAGCCTAACAATTTGAATAAAATATAAATTAAAAATGTTTTATGTGTATGCCATAGTAAAGAGATGTGTTTTTAGTCTAGATTTAAACTGACAGAGTGTGTCTGCTTCCCGAACAATGCTAGGAAGGCTGTTCCAGAGTTTAGGTGCTAAATAGAAAACAAGACTTAATATCTTCAGTCTGAGGAACAAAATATTTTTCTAACCGCCTGTTAAATAAAGAGATGCACAAATGTCTCTCCGGTCCTTTAATGATCTCACTCTCTGTCATGTTTTAAAATAGATCAGATTCCAAACTCGTATTCCGAGGCATATGTACGTGACCCTGTGACCTGTGTCCGTGACCTTTAAACCTTTGTGACCCTCAGATCACTGAAGAGCGCGTCCTGCTGAGCGACGTCAGGCCGAGCAGGTGGTACCAGTTCCGCGTGGCGGCGGTCAACGTTCATGGCACCCGCGGGTTCACGGCCCCCAGCAAGCACTTCCGCTCGTCCCGAGGTGAGTCTTCCCGGGTGGCCTCCGACAGCAGGAATCCCTGCGTGATTTACGGACACAGCCTTTCATCTGCTGTAACGGCCCGTTTTAGCCAGGAGTTTTACGACAGAGCCGCTCTCAGAGCTGCCGAAGGACAGTTAGGCCTGATTTAGAAAAGCGTAAATGAGCCAAATAAAGTGTCCTTTTTATTTGTCTGCTTGGGCATTAAAACTCACTCCTCCCCTGATTCTAGGAAAAATGAACATTTACATTCAAAATCTGTTCATAAATGCATTTTATTAGACGAGTGAAAATACTGGCTTGTAAAAATACCCCATAAAAGACTTTATTAAAGGAATATTTCACACAGAAATGAAAATTCTGTCATTATTTACTGCCTCTCATATTGTTACAAACCCGTATGATGTTAGTTTTCTCTGTTACACAAAAGGAAGAGCTTTTCTATCTGGTAACAGTTACAATACGGGTTTGGAGGGAGTAAATAATGACCAGTGTTATGTACTATTAGCAGTAGCTATCAGTCAGTCAGGGCCTTCACTAACAATCAACACACCCCACGCTGCCACCATAACACCACACACGCTGATGCATACAAAATACAACCATGCACTGTATGCACTACTGTTGCGAACCCCGCTTTCAAAGTGCTCGTTGGGAAGGGGGCAAGCAACATAAAAGGACATGCGAGAAAAAAAGGCAATTTAACAATTTATTGATACCACTGCACTCACGTGTCACCGTTTAGGCAACTGGTGAAATTAATCAAAATCAGCTCACTGACACAAATACAAATAAACACAAAACAAAACAACAAACAATAAACACAAGGCGAAACAACAAACACAAGGCGAAACAGCAAACATAAGGCGAAACAACAAACAAGGCGAAACAACAAGATGAAACAACAAACACAAGACAAAACAACAAACACAAGACAAAACAACAAACATAAGGCGAAACAATAAACACAAGACAAAACAACAAACACAAGACAAAACAACAAACACAAGGCGAAACAACAAACATAAGGCGAAACAACAAACATAAGGCGAAACAATAAACACAAGACAAAACAACAAACACAAGGCGAAACAACAAGGTGAAACAACAAAGACAAGGCGAAACAACAAAGACAAGGCGAAACAACAAAGACAAGGCGAAACAACAAGACAAAACAACAAACACAAGGCGAAACAACAAAGACAAGGCGAAACAAGACAAAACAACAAACACAAGGCGAAACAAGACCAAACAACAAACACAAGGCGAAAGAACAAAGACAAGGCGAAACAAGACAAAACAACAAACATAAGGTGAAACAACAAAGACAAGGCGAAACAAGACAAAACAACAAACATAAGGCGAAACAACAAAGACAAGGCGAAATAACAAGATGAAACAACAAACATAAGGCGAAACAACAAACAAGGCGAAACAACAAGATGAAACAACAAACATAAGGCGAAACAACAAGATGAAACAACAAATGCAAGACAAAACAACAAACACAAGGCGAAACAAGACAAAACAACAAACGCAAGACAACAACAAACACAAGGCAAAACAACAAACACAAGGCAAAACAACAAACACAAGGCGAAACAATAAACGCAAGAGAAAACAACAAACACAAGGCGAAACAATAAACACAAGGCGAAACAATAAACGCAAGAGAAAACAACAAACGCAAGGCGAAACAACAAGATGAAACAATAAACATAAGGCGAAACAACAAGATGAAACAACAAACACAAGACAAAACAACAAACAAGGCGAAACAACAAGATGAAACAACAAACACAAGACAAAACAACAAACATAAGGCGAAACAATAAACACAAGACAAAACAACAAACACAAGGCGAAACAACAAGACAAAACAACAAACACAAGACAAAACAACAAACATAAGGCGAAACAACAAACAAGGCGAAACAACAAGATGAAACAACAAACATAAGGCGAAACAACAAGATGAAACAACAAATGCAAGACAAAACAACAAACACAAGGCGAAACAAGACAAAACAACAAACGCAAGACAACAACAAACACAAGGCAAAACAACAAACACAAGGCAAAACAACAAACACAAGGCGAAACAATAAACGCAAGAGAAAACAACAAACACAAGGCGAAACAATAAACACAAGGCGAAACAATAAACGCAAGAGAAAACAACAAACGCAAGGCGAAACAACAAGATGAAACAATAAACATAAGGCGAAACAACAAGATGAAACAACAAACACAAGACAAAACAACAAACAAGGCGAAACAACAAGATGAAACAACAAACACAAGACAAAACAACAAACATAAGGCGAAACAATAAACACAAGACAAAACAACAAACACAAGGCGAAACAACAAGACAAAACAACAAACACAAGACAAAACAACAAACATAAGGCGAAACAATAAACACAAGACAAAACAACAAACACAAGGCGAAACAAGACAAAACAACAAACACAAGGCGAAACAACAAAGACAAGGCGAAACAACAAAGACAAGGCGAAACAAGACAAAACAACAAACACAAGGCGAAATAACAAGATGAAACAGCAAACATAAGGCGAAACAACAAGACAAAACAACAAACACAAGGCGAAATAACAAGATGAAACAACAAACATAAGGCAAAACAACAAAGACAAGGCGAAATAAGACAAAACAACAAACATAAGGCGAAACAAGACAAAACAACAAACATAAGGCGAAACAACAAGATGAAACAACAAATGCAAGACAAAACAACAAACACAAGGCGAAACAAGACGAAACAACAAACGCAAAACAAAACAACAAACACAAGGCAAAACAACAAACACAAGGCAAAACAATAAACGCAAGAGAAAACAACAAACACAAGGCGAAACAATAAACACAAGGCGAAACAACAAACACAAGGCGAAACAAACGCAAGAGAAAACAACAAACACAAGGCGAAACAATAAACACAAGACAAAACAACAAACATAAGGCGAAACAACAAGATGAAACAACAAACACAAGACAAAACAACAAACACAAGACAAAACAACAAACACAAGACAAAACAACAAACAAGGCGAAACAACAAGATGAAACAACAAACACAAGACAAAACAACAAACACAAGGTGAAACAATAAACACAAGACAAAACAACAAACACAAGGCGAAACAACAAACACAAGACAAAACAACAAACACAAGACAAAACAACAAACACAAGGCGAAACAACAAACACAAGGCGAAACAACAAAGACAAGGCGAAACAAGACAAAACAACAAACATAAGGCGAAACAACAAAGACAAGGCGAAACAACAAACACAAGGCGAAACAACAAAGACAAGGCGAAACAAGACAAAACAACAAACATAAGGTGAAACAACAAAGACAAGGCGAAACAACAAGACAAAACAACAAACACAAGGCGAAACAACAAAGACAAGGCGAAACAAGACAAAACAACAAACATAAGGCGAAACAACAAACACAAGGCGAAACAACAAAGACAAGGCGAAACAAGACAAAACAACAAACATAAGGCGAAACAACAAAGACAAGGCGAAACAACAAACACAAGGCGAAACAACAAAGACAAGGCGAAACAAGACAAAACAACAAACATAAGGTGAAACAACAAAGACAAGGCGAAACAACAAAGACAAGGCGAAAAAAGACAAAACAACAAACATAAGGTGAAACAACAAAGACAAGGCGAAACAAGACAAAACAACAAACATAAGGTGAAACAACAAAGACAAGGCGAAACAACAAGACAAAACAACAAACACAAGGCGAAACAACAAACACAAGGCGAAACAACAAAGACAAGGCGAAACAAGACAAAACAACAAACATAAGGTGAAACAACAAAGACAAGGCGAAACAACAAGACAAAACAACAAACACAAGGCGAAACAACAAAGACAAGGCGAAACAAGACCAAACAACAAACACAAGGCGAAACAACAAAGACAAGGCGAAACAAGACAAAACAACAAACACAAGGCGAAACAAGACCAAACAACAAACACAAGGCGAAACAACAAAGACAAGGCGAAACAAGACAAAACAACAAACACAAGGCGAAACAACAAACACAAGGCGAAACAACAAAGACAAGGCGAAACAAGACAAAACAACAAACATAAGGTGAAACAACAAAGACAAGGCGAAACAACAAGACAAAACAACAAACACAAGGCGAAACAACAAAGACAAGGCGAAACAAGACCAAACAACAAACACAAGGCGAAACAACAAAGACAAGGCGAAACAAGACCAAACAACAAACACAAGGCGAAACAAGACCAAACAACAAACACAAGGCGAAACAACAAAGACAAGGCGAAACAAGACAAAACAACAAACATAAGGCGAAACAACAAACACAAGGCGAAACAACAAAGACAAGGCGAAACAAGACAAAACAACAAACATAAGGTGAAACAACAAAGACAAGGCGAAACAACAAGACAAAACAACAAACACAAGGCGAAACAACAAAGACAAGGCGAAACAAGACCAAACAACAAACACAAGGCGAAACAACAAAGACAAGGCGAAACAAGACAAAACAACAAACACAAGGCGAAACAACAAACACAAGGCGAAACAAGACCAAACAACAAACACAAGGCGAAACAACAAACACAAGGCGAAACAAGACAAAACAAAGACAAGGCGAAACAAGACAAAACAACAAACACAAGGCGAAACAAGACCAAACAACAAACACAAGGCGAAACAACAAACACAAGGCGAAACAAGACAAAACAACAAAGACAAGGCGAAACAACAAGATGAAACAACAAACATAAGGCGAAACAACAAAGACAAGGCGAAACAAGACAAAACAACAAAGACAAGGCGAAACAACAAAGACAAGGCGAAACAACAGACAAGGCGAAATAAGACAAAACAACAAACACAAGGCGAAACAACAAGACAAAACAACAAACACAAGGCGAAATAACAAGATGAAACAGCAAACATAAGGCGAAACAACAAGACAAAACAACAAACACAAGGCGAAATAACAAG
Organism: Rhinogobio ventralis; assembly: GCA_039654625.1. NCBI lineage: Eukaryota > Metazoa > Chordata > Actinopteri > Cypriniformes > Gobionidae > Rhinogobio > Rhinogobio ventralis. The sequence goes on from CM077197.1 coordinate 1,437,767, forward strand.
ATGAAACAGCAAACATAAGGCGAAACAACAAACACAAGGCAAAACAAGATGAAACAACAAACATAAAGCGAAACAACAAGACAAAACAACAAACACAAGGCGAAATAACAAGATGAAACAACAAACATAAGGCGAAACAACAAAGACAAGGCGAAATAAGACAAAACAACAAACACAAGGCGAAACAACAAACACAAGGCGAAACAACAAAGACAAGGCGAAATAAGACAAAACAACAAACACAAGGCGAAACAACAAACACAAGGCGAAACAATAAACGCAAGAGAAAACAACAAACACGCCACTACAAAATCAACACATAAAATATAATTTCTTGCCTAGCGTTAATAAATATAATCATAGATTTATCATCTAAAGGAAAAACAAGTTGAAGTTGTTTTTGTTACTATATTTTAAATTAGATTTTATGTATATATATAGTACATTAATTAATACATCTAAAAAAATATTATTATAATTAATATATTATCGATTTATATTTTTTACATTTTCTGTTTTTACTTTAATTTTATATAAAAAGTGTAATTTATTCCTGTGATCAAAGCTGAATTTATCATCATTACTCCAGTCTTCAGTGTCACATGATCCTTCACAAATCATTCAATATGAGGATTTGATTTTAAATATTTTATAGTTACCTGAATATTTAACAATAGCTGAAAAATAATAACATTTCTAATTATATTAAATACAGTGAAACGAGAAGTGTTTGTCCTAAAGCGAGCGAACTGAACACTTTCTTGCCACTGAGATTTTCTGAAATGTATTTGTGTTCATTCCTCTAAACATTTATTTTGCAAATTGCAGCTTCATGACTTTATTTATGTTAATTCTGACGTTATTTCTCATATGGCAGAGTAATTTCTTGTGATTTTAGACATCATCTGGTGCCCGCGGCCTCACAGGATCATAATCCATCCTTGTTTATTCCAGCCATAATCACATGAACACAAATCACGGCATAATTATGACTTACAAACTCATAAGTAGCGACTTCCCAGCAGGATTTGAGGGCCTCGGCGTCTTATATACAGTATAACGTCTTCAATAACCGCTCTATACTGTCCATGATCATTTATTAACGTTTTATTTATTGAAAAAGAAAGAAAAAAAAAACTCGCTGTTTTTATTTATTTTTTTAAATTTGTATTGAGTGACAGATAAATGTACCACTTCAAATATACATATGTATACTTATAATATTAAATAAAAAATATAATTAGACCAAATAAAATATTAAACAGCCAAATTATCTCATTACCACAATGACAAAAATATATAATAGATAGATTATCTAACTATAATCTAGTGTTATTGTCGACTAAAACATAAACTATGTTTATGTGAAATAAATCACAGAGACAAAAATATATAATTTATTAAAAATAAATCAACACAATGAATCATTTCATGACTGGTAATTTTTCTCAGTTTACCTGCAGTTTTATAATTGTTAACTAAAACTAGAAGTATTAAAAATAATTTTTGTTTATTTAAATAAAGCTGAAATAAAATATAAATATTAGATTTAAAATCTAAACTTTATTAAATATTAAACAGCCAAATAATAACAAAATTATGTAATTCATTAAAAAACCTAAAACATTTCAACATAATTTTCATTAATTGGTTGAAAGCTGAAATAAAATACAAATATTAGATTAAAAAAAACAAACATAAAAAACTAAAGCACTATAAATACTAAAAGTCCTAAAACTGAAATATAAATATATTATAGAAGCTAATTAGAAATATTTAAATAAAAAAGTAAAAAAACAAGTAAAAAAGCACAAAACACAATGAATAAATATTAAATTAAAAACAGCCATATAATTCCATTATCACAAAGACAAAAATATATAATTTATTAAAAAATAAATAAATACGCAAAACAAGTTAAACGCAAATAAACGTAAAACTCCAATAAATGGAAGCTAAATAGGAATAAAAAAGCACGTAACACAATTAATAAAATTTAACTGAAAATGTAAAAATAAAAGCTACAAATATTAACAAGCTTTAAAATATTAATAAATTCAATAATAGTATATAAATAATACTGTTCACTCACTAAAACTATTCAAATAATTGTCATTAATTGAAAGCTGAAATAAAATACAAATATTAGATACAAAAAACAAACGTAAAAAAACCCTAAAAGCACTATAAATACTAAAGTCCTAAAACTGAATACATTATAGAAGTAAATTATATTTAATTATATAAATAAAAAAACAATTAAACAATTAATAAATATTAATATTAAATTACAAAATAAAATACCAAACAGCCATATAATTCCATTATCACAAAGACAAAAATATATAATTCCTAAAACACAAATAAATATAAATATTTAAATAAATAAAATAAATAAAAAGCATATAACACAATTCATAAAATATTACATTTTAAAATATATATTAACAAGCTTCAAAATAGCTATTCAATAATAGTATATAAATAATGCTACAGTAACACTGTTCACACACCGATGACACAAATCTGTAAATATGATAAAAGTGGCTTTGATCATTAGGATTTTCTATCAAGTGTTTGTTCACATAAAAATGAACATTTTGTCATTATTCACTCGTCGTCATGTTGTTGAAGAACCTGTATGGTCCATCTGAATGAACATCCTGGCCACTGTGTCCCGTGTAATAGAGCTGTGTGTTAGTGTTAATGATGTGTGTGTGTGTGTGTTCAGACCCGTCTCCTCCTCCGACCCCGTCTGGACTCAGAGCCACACACCTCACGCTGGGTCAGGACGGTCTGCTGGCGGCCCGGCTCAACTGGACCCTTCCGGCCGAGTCCGACGTCCCCGTACACCACTTCAAAGTCTTCTGGATCTGGAGCGTCCCGGGGAAATCACCGGTGCCGTCCAGGAGAAAGAGGAGGAAGACCACCGACGGGGTAATGCTTGCCTTCTTCCCTCGCCGTCTGTGAGTGTGCGCCAGAAACCAGAGATAAACACAGAGAGTTGTGTAAACTTCTGACATCTTTCATTTGTTAAACACACACACAGCCTTTCATTACAGATGTGTTGATGTGGAGGGGGACGTTTGAGTTTCTCCACACAATCGCACGATTACACTAGACACTAGAATAATGAATGTACTGTAGTTTACTCAACCAAAATCAACATCTACAGCCATCAGGACCTGAGCAGAACACAAACAACAATTAAAGCAAAGAAACGCCAAGAAAACTCACAAAACTCTCCCATAATTATACATTTGGATTATCTGTCATCTTTATTTATTAATTTATTTATTAATTTAAGAGTATTGAATGTGCTGTATTTAATTTCAATAATATTTATTCTTTCATAGGCTGTATTTTGTGTTTATGCATGTATATTTTAGATTGTATTAACAATTTAATTGTATTCAATAATTTATCTCAATATTTCAGCATTTATTTAATGATCTTAAATTTATTTTAGGTTTTGCATTTGGTTGATCTATTATATTATATTTTATATATTAAATATATGTCAGATATGTTACATATTAAATGTCAAATATATTATATATTAAATGTCAAATATATTAAATGTATGTGAGATATGTAAATATGTCAAATATTTCATATATTAAATGTCAAATATTATATATTAAATATGTTAAATATATTAAATGTATGTGAGATATGTAAATATATGTCAAATATTTTTATATTAAATATATATCTGATATATTAAATTAGGTGAAATATAGTATTTATTAAATATATAAAATGTCATATGTTATGTATTAAATATGTATCAGATATATTAAACATGGTATAGATTTATATTATATTAACAATTTAATTATGTATTTAATAATTGACCTAAATATTTCAGCATTTATTTAATTATTGTAAATTAATTTAGGTTTTGCATTTGGAGGATCTATTATATTATATTTTATATATTAAATATATATCAGATATATTACATGTTAAATATATGTCAAATATTGTTACAAACTGCTCCGAGACTTAAGGCTGAGAATCCAAGCGCAGCTTTATTAAAGAATAATCCACAATCGTAGTCAAAAGGTCATACACATGCAAGCAGTCCAAACCGGCAAACAAAACAGGAGAGACAGGCAAAAGGGTATCCACGAAACGGGCAAGTAATCCAAGACCAAGAGACAAGAAACCAGGGAAAACACTCAGAAATGCAGTGATGCAACAAACAAGACTTCGCAGTGAATGACAGAGTGAACATGGTTTATATATGGTGAGGTAAACGGGGGTAATGAGACACAGGTGTAAACAATGAGTGAGATGAGTCAGGGCAAAGGATTATGGGTGATGTAGTCTTTGATGGAATGACAGTCCGGGGTGGAGTGCCCTCTGCTGGTGATCAGGGGCACTCTCACTGGTGATTGTGACAGATATATTGCCAAATATTTTATATATTAAATGTGTCAAATATATTATATATTAAATATATAGCAGATATTTTATATTATATTATGTTAATTATATTATATTATATTAACAATTTAATTATGTACTTAATAAGTGATCTAAATATTTCAGCATTTATTTAATGATTTTAAATTGATTTAGGTTTTGCATTTGGATGATCTATCATATTATTATATTATTATTATTATTATTATTATTACACCATAATTTATACTGTGTGTGTGTGTGTATGTGTGTGTATATATATATATATAGGAGTATTTTCAGACATAATTACTTGCTTTTATTTGGTTTTGCATTTGTATGTGTATATATATATATATAGACATCATCGTGGCTGATTTGTAGATTGTACCCAAAAAAATTGCTCTGTATTTTCATATTTCCCATTTATTTCCATTGGCGATCAGCTTAGTGTTTTCTAATCACGCCCACAATTTTTCTCTGTGTTCATATAACTAGTGCCACAAACGTTTGGTATCATTCTGATGAAGTAGAAAGAGAAATGACCGGGTTTGAATGCTTGAACCCTGATGGGATGTTGAAGTGAACACACACACACACACACACAGATGATGCTGTTGACAGTGACACTCGCTAGCTCCTGCAGTCTCAAAACACACCCTACAGCCAATGTGTTCATAATCTGCAGACACACGATCTGTGTGTTGACACACGGACCGCTGGTTTCTGCTTCTCCACCTCAGGGTTTGGTTAGTGACCCACTGATGCTGGAATGCCCAAACTAACCGGGTCAATAACTAAATCAATCAGGCGCACGCTGCTCGAGGAATGCAGCGCCAGGTGAGAAGTAGAAACTCTCATCACGCCGTCCACATGTGTTCCTCATATATTATAATATACCACCTGCCCTGGACGAACGGCCTGGGGAGATTACTGTGGCGTTGAGCGGTCACTCCGAGGTCTGGACGGGCTTCCATAATGAAGTCTTCATGTCAGAAACACACCGCATTCCCTGAAGAGCCACGTCTGTTACGAGATCCTTCAGTTTGTTATTAACAGTAGCCAAAAACCACATACATCATAGAAGTTAACTAGAAAATCTAGATTATTTCTTAAAAATCATATTTGTAAATTTACTGCTATGAATTTTATTTATGCAATTCGTTATATATTTAACATATCACCTGCTAAATGTCAAATTCACATTAAATATGTCAGATATGTTATATATTAAATGTTAAATATATATTAAATGTGAGGTATGTAAATATATGTAACTATTTTTTGTATTAAATATATATCAGATACATTAAATTAGGTGAAATATAGTATATATTAAATGTCAGATATATATATATAAAATATATGTCAGATATAAATGTCAAATATAGTATGTATTAAATATTTTAGAATGTATTATATATTACATGTCAGATATAGTATATATTAAATATATAACAAATAACAAGTACATTCACAAATATGATTTTTGCGGAGATGAAGTGCATTAAAACTGAAGGCTGTTCCACTGCAGACAGATCAGTATAATACAGTGATTAACTGATTAACTGAGACTTAGAGTTTAATTCTTCCTTCTGTTTCAGGCCGAGAGCTCAGTGGAGCTGGACGGACTTCTGTCCAACTGCAGCTACACTGTGGAGGTCCAGGCCGTCGCTTACTGGGGTCAAGTGCGACTGAAGAGCGCCAAAGCCTCCGTTCAGCTCGACACGCAACAAAACAACCAGTCAAGTATGACAGAACAGACCTACATCCACTCCTCAACTTCTGCTCTCACGCCATAAAGCTGTCAATAAAACAAAGATTATTGCAGCACGTCTTTATACTTAAAAATGTCACGCTTAATTCAATGTGTTACTTGCCATTTCTCTGTAATTTTTTAATAACATTTAATAGGAATTTCCAAATGAAAGTGTATTAAAGTAAAAGTAGAGCTTGAGGAGATGTGGTAAAATCAGCTGGTATGCACTGATTGTTTACATATTCTTGAGTAATGTTTGGATCCATAGTAAGATTTGATCTCTTTAATGTTCATTCAGAGGCAGTATCTAAGCTGAGGAAAGTGGCGGTGCCTGCTCTCGGTTCGGTGACGGTGAAAAGACCCACGAGCGCTCTGGAAGTCGGCACACCGTATTACCAGGACGGACAGCTGCAGGTCCGCATCTACTGGAAGAAGAGAGCAGGTACCACACACACACACACACAGGATCTGGAGTGTGTTCCACATAAAGGAACATGTCACACTGCGATTAACCCTACGTTATCCTCATTATAAACCCCAATTTTAACCCTGGATAAAGGAACATTTCACACTGCGATTAACCCTACGTTATCCTCATTCAATACCCCAATTTTAACCCTGGATAAAGGAACATTTCACACAGCGATTAACCCTACGTTATCCTCATTATAAACCCAATTTTAACCCTGGATAAATGAACATTTCACACTGCGATTAACCCTACGTTATCCTCATTATGAACCCAATTTTAACCCTGGATAAATGAACATTTCACACTGCGATTAACCCTACGTTATCCTCATTCAAAACCCCAATTTTAACCCTGGATAAAGGAACATTTCACACTGCGATTAACCCTACGTTATCCTCATTCAATACCCCAATTTTAACCCTGGATAAAGGAACATTTCACACAGCGATTAACCCTACGTTATCCTCATTATAAACCCAATTTTAACCCTGGATAAATGAACATTTCACACTGCGATTAACCCTACGTTATCCTCATTATAAACCCAATTTTAACCCTGGATAAATGAACATTTCACACTGCGATTACCCTACGTTATCCTCATTATGAACCCAATTTTAACCCTGGATAAATGAACATTTCACACTGCGATTAACCCTACGTTATCCTCATTATAAACCCCAATTTTAACCCTGGATAAAGGAACATTTCACACTGCGATTAACCCTACGTTATCCTCATTATAAACCCCAATTTTAACCCTGGATAAATGAACATTTCACACTGCGATTAACCGTACGTTATCCTCATTATAAACCCCAATTTTAACCCTGGATTAAGGAACGTTTCACACTGCGATTAACCCTAGGTTATCCTCATTCAAAACCCCAATTTTAATCCTGGATAAAGGAACATTTCACACTGCGATTAACCCTATATTATTCTCATTATAAACCCCAATTTTAACCCTGGATTAAGGAACGTTTCACACTGCGATTAACCCTACGTTATCCTCATTCAAAACCCCAATTTTAATCCTGGATAAAGGAACATTTCACACTGCGATTAACCCTGCGTTATCCTCATTATAAACCCCAATTTTAACCCTGGATAAAGGAACATTTCACACTGCGATTAACCCTACGTTATCCTCATTCAAAACCCCAATTTTAACCCTGGATTAAGGAACGTTTCACACTGCGATTAACCCTACGTTATCCTCATTCAAAACCCCAATTTTAACCCTGGATAAAGGAACATTTCCCACTGCGATTAACCCTACATTATCCTCATTATAAACCCCAATTTTAATCCTGGATAAAGGAACATTTCACACTGCGATTAACCCTACGTTATCCTCATTATAAACCCCAATTTTAACCCTGGATTAAGGAACATTTCACACTGTGATTAACCCTACGTTATCCTCATTCAAAACCCCAATTTTAACCCTGGATAAAGGAACATTTCACACTGCGATTAACCCTGCGTTGTCCTCATTATAAACCCCAATTTTAACCCTGGATAAAGGAACATTTCACACTGCGATTAACCCTACGTTATCCTCATTCAAAACCCCAATTTTAACCCTGGATAAAGGAACATGTCACACTGTGATTAACCCTACGTTATCCTCATTATAAACCCCAATTTTAACCCTGGATAAAGGAACATTTCACACTGCGATTAACCCTGTGTTATCCTCATTATAAACCCCAATTTTAACCCTGGATAAAGGAACATTTCACACTGCGATTAACCCTACGTTATCCTCATTATAAACCCAATTTTAACCCTGGATAAAGGAACATTTCACACTGCGATTAACCCTACGTTATCCTCATTCAAAACCCCAATTTTAACCCTGGATAAAGGAACATTTCTCACTGCGATTAACCCTACGTTATCATCATTATAAACCCCAATTTTAACCCTGGATAAAGGAACATTTCACACTGCGATTAACCCTACGTTATCCTCATTCAAAACCCCAATTTTAACCCTGGATAAAGGAACATTTCACACTGCGATTAACCCTACGTTATCCTCATTATAAACCCAATTTTAACCCTGGATAAAGGAACATTTCACACTGCGATTAACCCTACGTTATCCTCATTCAAAACCCCAATTTTAACCCTGGATAAAGGAACATTTCTCACTGCGATTAACCCTACGTTATCATCATTATAAACCCCAATTTTAACCCTGGATAAAGGAACATTTCACACTGCGATTAACCCTACGTTATCCTCATTCAAAACCCCAATTTTAATCCTGGATAAAGGAAAATTTCACACTGCGATTAACCCTACGTTATCCTCATTACAAACCCCAATTTTAACCCTGGATAAAGGAACATTTCACACTGCGATTAACCCTACGTTATCCTCATTATAAACCCCAATTTTAACGCTGGATAAAGGAACATTTCACACTGCGATTAACCCTGCGTTATCCTCATTATAAACCCCAATTTTAACCCTGGATAAAGGAACATTTCACACTGCGATTAACCCTACGTTATCCTCATTCAAAACCCCAGTTTTAACCCTGGATAAAGGAACATTTCACACTGCGATTAACCCTACGTTATCCTCATTCAAAACCCCAATTTTAACCCTGGATAAAGGAGCATGTCACACTGTGATTAACCCTACGTTATCCTCATTCAAAACCCCAATTTTAACCCTGGATAAAGGAACATGTCACACTGTGATTAACCCTACGTTGTCCTCATTCAAAACCCCAATTTTAACCCTGGATAAAGGAACATGTCACACTGTGATTAACCCTACGTTATCCTCATTCAATACCCCAATTTTAACCCTGGATTAAGGAACGTTTCACACTTGTAATTTAGTTATGAAGCCCTGCTCTGGAGCAGGATTAGAGATGCTTTTGCGTTGTTAACCCTTGCGGTGCCACACTTTTACAGTGTGAAACGATGCAGTGTTAGAATGTTATGACAGATGCTTAACCACCGACAGTCAATCGTGTGCCTCATATTCACATGCACAATGTATAAGCAGTCGAATATTACATGGTGACGATTGGAGTTTCATTCTTACCTTTTAGTCTGAAAAGTCTATTCAGTATAAACTTGATATTAAAGTCGGCAATATGTATATAAAATGCAGATCGGCAAAATTAGAGTCTTTATGTAAATATATGGATGCTGACAGGGGTTTAGGAATGCACAGTGTGAAACTTCATTTTATAAATGACCCAGGATTAATTGTTAACCCCGAGTAAATTATGAGCAGTGTGAAACGTGAAGCAAAATAACCCATGATTCTGGTTTATAATGGTTTAACCCAGGGTTAACTAGTTCAAATTAACTAGCCCTAATGAATAGTTGATAAAACAGCAAGATGCAGGGTGAAAAATATATATTTTTGTACTTTTATAGCACAAACTACAATATTTAGAAACATTTAATTTATTTGGAATTAAAATTATTAAGAGTTAAAATGCCGACGTCACACAGAAATTGCCATACGTGACATTTTTGGACAAATTATGTCTTTATTCTCTGATATGTAAAAAATGATTGGATATAATTAGACTTAAAATTCTAATTCAATACTGTCCAAATAATAAATAGACATCAGCAGGAATGCATCACTTATTTTGAAGAAATTAAAATAAATTATGTATATTTAATCTCTGATATGTAAAATATGTTGGACATATGTCGATTTTTTTTTGATTATTAAGTAATGTTTCTGGAAATACTCCATGTGTGGAACCTTATGAGAACATGTTTATGGGTAAATCATAATGAATTATTATATTATAAGGTTATAGTTTATTAAAAATGACACTTTAACTTCAGTTTTAAGTGGTTCCATTCTGTCTGCGGCCTCGGTTCAGATCAGGCCTTTGTAATTCAGTTCTGACTGGTGTTCGACTCAGTTTGAATATTTCACTTAGTTTAATTTCCCACTGCGCTGTTGAAATCCCGTCTTGTAAAAGCCGAAGCCGAAGGTGGAAACACTGGAACCTCGCGCTCCTGTCAGGCTCTGTTCGGTGGTCTGTGTTACTAATATACGCCACAGGAGCGAGCGAGGCCTGTGCCGGTGATGGACTGGCCCTAATGAAGGACATTCCTCAGGTCCGGAGCCGTCAGCGCCGTCCGGCTGATCGTGACTCGCTCTGGCACTTCCTCAAGCTGCAACGCTTTACTGACGGATGACAAACACACCGCTTAAGGATTTCTGTGCTGACTCTGAGCGGTTAATGAGATTCCTCGTCCCGCTCCGGTTCGGAGGTGTTTCTCGCTGACTCATTCTGTGCCTCAGCGTTTTTATTCTGCCAGCCTCAAAGTGTCAGGTCAGCCTGAACTAATCTCACTTCTGAAGAAGAGTTCATCCCAAAACCACACACTCACTCCAGATAGGGATGTGCAAAGCTACATGTTTTCATTAGCTGGTGGTTCTTCTAGAGGACTAGTTGATAAAACAGCCAGATGCAGGATGACAACATATCTTAAACTTTTTACAGCAAAAAAACTAATTTTATTTATTAGGATTTATCTATTATTTCATTTTTTATTTAGTCAAATTTAGAAAAATGACTAGTTGATAAAACCGATGCAGGATGAAAAATATCTTACATTTTTTTATAGCAAAAAACTGCAAAATTTGTAATAATTTAATTGATTTAATAATTTATTTATTAGTTAAATTCTTATTCAAATTGTTAAAAAAAAATGACGTGTTGATAAAACAGCGATTTATAACATTTATAGCAAAAAACAAACAAAATTTAGATTAATATAATTAATTTATAGTTATTTATTTATTATTTATCTTAAGCTTTTTATAGCAAAAATCTGCTAAATTTAGAATAATTTAATTTATTTATTATGATTTATTTCTTTTTTTAATTTAGTCAAATTTAGAAAAATCACTAGTTGATAAAACAGCGAGATGCAGGATTAAAAATATTTTAAACTTTTATAGCAAAACAGATACAACATTTAGAATAATTACATTTATTTATTTTTAATTTAGTCAAATTTAGAAACAAATGACAATAGAATAATTTCATTTTTTTATTATTGATTTATTAGTAAAATATTAGTCAAATTTATAATTTTTTATTATTATTTAATTTTTAATTGTCCAATTTAGAAAAATCTCTAATCTTAAACTTTTTATAGTTTTTATAGCAAAAACAGTAATTTATTTATTTATGTATTTAGTAAAAAAAAAAAACTGATAAATAAAACTGTGAGAAACATTATCTTGAACTTTTCTAGCCCTAACTAGATGTACCGTATCCCATTTTTACTTTTCATCCCACCAGTGAAGCGCATGCACAGGATTGTGGGATACCCTCAGGAGACCGGTAGTCGAGTGTTTCCTCCTCCTCCAGCTGCGAGTCCTTTTTCCTCTTCCAGAAATCTTCGGCTCCTTCAAAGGGCCTTTTATCTCCGACCGCAGTCGAGTCTGAAGAGGCTGAGCCAGTGCAGCTCAATTATTAATTAGAAATGTATCATTTGACGTCCACAGGCACAGCTTGATGAATAATAAACTGGCGGCGCTGCATAAACACTGCTGATTAGCACAAGAGGAACCCAATCAGACGCCAGTCCTGCTGGAGAAACGCTTCAGAACATAAAACACTGTCCTCATTGACTCATGAACCTCCTGTGCACACATCAACAGCTCGCATTACTTTAATGATCTTTTGACGCTGTTTTCTAACCCGTGTCGTTGTATTAGTCTTGTGACTCGTTCGTCTCATCACTGGAGTCTCCATATATTAAATGCGTTACACTTTATTCTGATAGTCCACTTTAGACATTTTACTGACTATGAGACTACATGTCAACTACCTCATTAGAGTATTAGTAGACTGTTAGGTTCGGGTTAGTAGAGTAAGTTGACATGTAGTTGCAAAGTTACTCGACGTAACGTCTCCGTTCCGTCCTCAGGGAACGAGGGTTCATTCGTAACGAGACGTTAGTAGAATGTCTGTTAGCAGATATTAAGCACAGACTACTAATAATCACTGCTAGTTGACATGGAATGTGTCTGAATTATATATATATGTGTGTGTGTGTGTGTGTGCGGCTGTGTGTGTTTGTGTGTCTGAGAGAGTGTATGTGTGTTTGTGCGTTGTGTGTGAGAGTGTGAGTGTGTGCGTGTTTGTTTGTGTGAGTGTGTGCTTTTGTGAGTGTGTGTGTGTGTGTGCTTTTGTGAGTGTGTTTGTTTGTATTTGTATGTGTGTTTGTGTGAGTGCGTACGTGTGTGTTTGTGTGTCTGAGAGAGTGTATGTGTGTTTGTGCGTTGTGTGTGTGTGTGAGCGTGTGTGAGTGTGTGCGTGTGTGTGTACATCTGTGTCTGCGAGTGTGTGCGTGTGAGTGTGTGTGCTGTGTTGTATTCTGTGTGTGTGTGCTGTGTTGTATTCTGTGTGCGTGTGTTTGTGTGTGTGCTGTGTTGTATTTTGTGAGTGTGTGTGTGTTTGTGAGTGTGTGTGCACTGTGTTGTATTTTCTGTGTGTGTGTGCTTTTGTGAGTGTGTTTGTTTGTATTTGTCTGTGTGTTTGTGTGAGTGCATACGTGCGTACGTGCGTGTGTGTTTGTGTGAGTGTGTGTGTGCGTGTTTGTGAGTGTGAGTGTCTGTGTGTGCGAGTGAGTGAATGTGTGTGCATGTGTGAGTGTGTGTGTGTATGTGTGAGTGTGTATGTCTGTGTCTGCGAGTGTGTGTGCTGTGCTGTGTTGTGTGTGTGTGTGTGTGTTTGTGTGTGTGTGTGTATGCACTGTGTTGTATTCTCTGTGAGTGTGTGTGTGTGTATGCACTGTGTTGTATCCTCTTTGAGTGTCAGTGTGAGTGTGTGAGTGTGTATACACTGTGTTGTATTCTCTGTGAGTGTGTGTGTGAGTGTGTGTGTATGCACTGTGTAGTATTTTCTGCGAGTGTGTGTGTGCTGTGTTGTGTGTGTGTGTGTGCTGTGTTGTGTTGTAGTGTGAGTGTGAGTGTGGGTGTGCTGTGTTGTGTGTGTGCTGTGTTGTGTGTGTGTGTGTGTGAGTGTGTGTATGCACTGTGTAGTATTCTCTGCGAGTGCGAGTGTGTGTGTGCTGTGTTGTGTGTGTGTGTGCTGTGTTGTTGTTGTAGTGTGAGTGTGAGTGTGAGTGTGAGTGTGAGTGTGCTGTGTTGTGTGTGTGTGTGTGTGTGTGTGTGTGTGTGTGTTTGTGTGTGAGTGTGTATGTGTGTGCATGCACTGTGTTGTATTCTCTGTGTGTGAGTGTGAGTGTGTGTGTGTATGCACTGTGTTGTATTCTCTGTGTGTGTGTGCTGTGTTGTGTTCTGTGTGTGTGTGAGATCTTTAACCCATGTTGTTGTGTTATTTCCAGATGTGTTGGTGAACCGGTATCATGTTCAGTGGAAGCCTGAATACTGCAGCCACAACCAGAGCAGAGCGCCGGAGAAATCCGTAACTCAGGTCAGTGTGTGATCTCCATCTCTCCATCTCTCCTGAACGAAACACTAAAACTCCTTTGTGTTAATGTGTATTTATGATCCGCAACAGCATCAGCCAGAAGTTTTCTGAACAAGCCTCCTGCTCTCCATAAACGCAGCCTCTTACGGGACTAAAGACTCATTTCTCTTCATTATTGGAAGCAAATTAGCGAGTGTTGTTTCAGATGATGTGGTCAAAATGTGGTCCAGTGCCTAATAAAACACATGTATTAAAATGACATTTCCAGGAAGTAGGATTGAATTCATCAAACCCCCCTCCGGCCCCACCGGAGCCTTAACCTGCGGCCCGAAGCCTGTTTCAGCTCCACTCCTACAGATCGCCACATTCCTGACTGCGTCTCGTTCTTTTCCTAGGAAATGTGCACTCGCTTTCTATAGACAGCCGGGAATCAGGCGCTTTAAAAGCATCACACCACTCTGTGGTTGAAAAACTACATTTATATCTTTTACAAAGAAAATGTGATTGTTGTTTGACCGTGCAAATGTTGCTAGTGAAAATTTGTCACTACAAAATCTAGAGTGTTCTGGGTGGTTGCCAGGACGTTGCTATGGGGTTGCTAAGGTGTTTCTATGCAGTTAGATTCTAAGGTCTTCTGGTGGTCGCCAGGGCTGTCCTATGGGGTTGCTGAGGTGTTCTAGTTGGTTTCTATGCAGTTTCTAAGGTGCTCGGGCTGGTTAACAGGGCATTGCTATGGGGTTGCTAAGATGTTGCTATGCAGTTACGTTCTAAGGTATTCTAAGTGGTCACCAGGAATGTCCTATGGTGTTGCTATATAGTTTCTAATGTGTTCTGGGTGGTTGCTAGGAAATTAAAGTGCTGTTATGCAGTTTCTGTGGTATTCTAGGTGGGGGTTGCTAAGGTGGTGCAGCTGGTTGCTAGGGTGTTGCTATGGCATTTGTTATTGGCATGTGTTATTGGTGATTGCCTGGACATTGCTATGGGGATGCTATAGAGTTCTATGTTGTTGCCAGGTGTTGCTATGTAGTTAGGTTCTAAGGTATTCTAGATGGTCACCAGGACTGTCCTATGTGGTTGCTAAGGTGTTCTAGGTGGTTGCTAGGCTGTAGCTATGCAGTTCCTAAGATGTTCTGTGTGGTTGCCAGGACGTTGCTATGGGGTTGGTAAGGTGTTCTAGGTGGTTGCCAGGACGTTGCTATGGGGTTGGTAAGGTGTTCTAGGTGGTTGCTAGTGTGTTGGCATTGCAATGTAGTTGCTAGAATGTTCCAAGTGGTTGTTTCTGTCTGGTTGCTAGGGTGCTCTGAATAGTTTTAGGGCGTTGCTATGTGGTTGCTAGGGTGTTTTGTAGTTGAAAGAGTAGAGCAATGCCAGGGTCATGGGTGTGATTCCCTGGAAGGGAATGCATAAACACCTTGAAGGCAATGTAAGTCACTTTGGATAAAAGCCTCTGCCAAATGCATGCATGTAATGTATTTTACTTTAGGAATTGTTATGGCCCGTTTTTATGGTGGTTGCTAAATGCCCAAGTCAAAAGCATCCACCCAAGTCACTTTGCATGGACAAACACCAGTTTTCTTCATAAAATACTCAAGATTGTCACTCTTTGATGAATGTGCTTCTCTTTTGCAGGAGAACTACATCAATCTTCCCAGCCTGCTCTTCTCCTGTAAGTACAGGGTCACCGTTCACACCCTCAGTGCCAAAAGACGCTCCAAAGACGAGAGCACCAGCTTCCTGACGCCGTCCTGCGCCACTCTCAGGAGCAAGAGCGTCAAGCCCATCGCCTGTCCCGGGGACTCCTACATGACCGGTGGGGTTTCATCTGGATTTTATCACTAATTAGGAAGTGTTTGTTTTCAGGATGAGTTCATACATTCAGCTTGAAATATGACATTGAGTGATTACAGTGCGAGGAAAATTCAGGTTTATTTTGGAGCAACAGTTTACAGACGTGGTGCTTTTTTACTTTATTTTGGTCTTTAATATGCAGTTTTTCTGGGGCATATTTAATTTACTTGGTATCTTTTTAAAATATTTTATTTGATTTCATTGAACTTTTATTTTTTAATTATTTAATTTTTTACTTGTTTAGTACTAAGTAGTGTTATCTTAGTATTATTGATATACTATTCAAGTTTTTATTAATATTACAATAACATTTTATATTATCAGTACTATTATAGTTTTTATTAATATGTTTTAAATGGTTTTTGTTTTGATATTTTCAGTTTCTTATTTTAGTTGAAGTTTAATATTTTTTAATAATTTTTGTAAAAACAAGTAACTTTTTAAAATTTTTATTTTTATTTCATTTAACTTTTATTTTTTAATTTTTTTTTTTTTACAATTTTAGTAAAATATTATTTTTTATTTTATTCCATTTTGCATTTATTTTTTTATTTTATTTTTATTTTAATATTGATATTCTATTATAGTTTTTATATTTTCTGTTTTCATTTTTATTTTAGTTGAAGTTTTTTTTTTTCTTTATAATTTTAGTAAAAAATGTATCACTTTTTTAAATATTTTATTTTATTTCATTTAACTTTTATTTTTTAACTTAAAATTTTACTTGGTTAGTACTAAGTAGTGTTATTTTAATATTATTGATACACTGTATTCATTAATA
The DNA here is from genome assembly GCA_039654625.1 of Rhinogobio ventralis. NCBI lineage: Eukaryota > Metazoa > Chordata > Actinopteri > Cypriniformes > Gobionidae > Rhinogobio > Rhinogobio ventralis. The sequence continues at coordinate 1,454,489 of CM077197.1, forward strand.
TTTTTATATTTTCAGTTTTATTTTTATTTTAGTTGAAGTTTATTATTTTTAATGATTTTAGTAAAATATTAGTTTTTTTTTCTTTGTCTATTAATTTAACAATTTATTAATTTTTATTTCAGTATTAATTATTTTAGTACATCAAGTTAAACTAAACAAAAATATTGCCTTGACAGTTAACTGAAATAAAATTAATTTTTATTTATTTTATTTCAGTGAAAGTTTATTTAGTAAGTAATAAAAAAATTTTTATGGTTTAAGTTTTAAGTTTAACAATACCGGTAATAACCCTGGCACAAGTGCCTAAAACAATAACTTTCATTCAGTGACTAGTTCTTCCTTTATTCATAATTTAGTTGCCTGTCATATTTATAAAAACGGGTGCATCCTGATGGAGGCTGAAGTGTTTTTCTCCTCCTCGGACGGCTGAACCTTCTGCTGTCATCATGATATATCTGATGCTTTTCTTAAACCCTCCAGCGCCGTCGAAGGTTTTGGCTAAGCCTGAAAATCTGACCGCGGCCTTCACCTTTCACGACGGCAACGTGACGGCTAACTTCCTCTGGAGGGTGTCTCGTCCCCAGCCGCATCAGCCAATCACAGGTTTCCAGGTCACATGGGCGGAAGTTTCCACGGAGAGCCGTCAGAACAGCCTTCCCAACAGCATCATTTCCCAGTCTCAGATCCTACCACCTGTAAGTCGTCTCCAAACACGCCGTTCTCCCATGAAAGTTCACGGCCGCACATAAATTACACTCGCATTACGTGTTCTTGGCTGATGCTTTCGTACAAGAGCGTTTCTCATGGAAAATTGGTTACATATTCAACTCCAAGAGTGTAAAATATGATACACAATCATATTGTGTGGATAACGGCAGCACTGGCGTCGGCTGATGAACGGAGCGCTGCATGAGTTTACTCACGGTTTACTCGCCTCTTACTAACCAGACTCATATCAGGATGCTTTACATGTGGAGGCTGGCATACTGAATGTTCACCGAATATTTCTATATCATTTTGTTGGCAATTTAAAACTAATTTGAGTATTAAATGTTAACATTATTTAATATTAATAGAATTTAATAATTGTATTTAATATTCAAACTAAATATTTTTAAAAAGCTGCATAAAAATATATATATATAATTTGAATTTATTTAAAGTGTTTTAAATATTAAGTGTTATAAATATAATATTTGATATTATATTTATATGTATTATATTAATATATAATATAATTATTTTAATATTAAATGTTGATATAATTGAATGTTAATATAATTTAAATTGAATATTTTTAAAAAGCTAAAAAACATACTATATATTCCTGTATATTTAATATATTAAAATTGTATATATTATTTTATATATACATATATAATTTCTAATGTATTAAATGTTAATATTAATATAATATAACTGCTTCATATAATTTCAAAATTGTATTGAATATTTAAACTAAATATTAAAAAAAGCTGAAATATATATATATATAAATGTTATATCTTTATAAATAAATATTAAATGTTAATATTTAATATTCATATAATTTAATAATTGTATTTAATATTCAAACTGAATATTATTTATATTATATTAACATTTAATATAACTAATTAATATGATTTAATAATTGTATTTAATGTTTAAACTGAAAATGTATATATATATAAATATATTTAAATTATTTGAATATTAAATGTTAATATCATTTAATGTTAATATAACTAATTAATATAATTTAATAATTGTATTTAATATTTAAACTGAATATATATTAAATGTAATATATATATATATATATATAATTTGAATATTAAATGTTGATATAATTTAATGTTAATATAATGAATATAATTATATTTAATATTTAAATTGAATATTTTTAAAAAGCTAGAAAAAAATATACATATGTACATGAATTCAAATAATTTAAATATTTAATGTTAATATTTTTTTATTATTAATATAACCTAATTACAATTACTAAATATATATAGACTAATTAATTAATTAATATATAATATAATTGAACAGTATTTAATATGTAAGCTTTGAATATTAAATAAAAAGCTGAAACATATCTATATATGGATATCATAGCTATCATTTTTAGCTACAGAGCCCTGTCCTAATGAAGGTTCATCTTGAAGTGAATCCTGGAGATGTAATTATATAATTATATAATAACCCCATTGTAGTGTTATTAGTGTTCATATGGTAAGTATTAGTATGTTCTCATGGATGGAGTGTCGCTTTGAGCTCTGACATCATCAGCGCTGTCAAACATGGAGCAGATCTTCTCCATCACTAACACTGGCTGCTTTCCTTCAGGAACAAACAGTCCTCACGCTCACATTATGGTTCATATTCATGTCCTTCTGCTGAAGCTTTAATCGACTCAATCAGACTGAAATGCATCAAATCGACTCCGACGTCCGGTTTTCATCCGCGTGATTCCTCAGATCTTTCCTGACAGAATATTGAGGCCGATTTGGAGCACGTCATCACTATCAGATTGGATTCATGTATGCCTGATGTGGATTCTGTGATGTTTATTCTTCACAACGAGTAAATCTGAAGAGCTTCCAATGAGCTCATAGCAAACACGAAATGAAGGCGCTGGACGACGCCTCATGTCCGAGAAAATCATGTGCATTTGTTCAATCTGATCTGAATAATCTGAAAAGAGAAAATTGAATTGTATTTCCAGGAAAAATGACTGTATTGTGATATAAACAAAGGATCTGATGTTTTTCAGAATCATAACCTCCTGGTCGTGTCCAACCTCCGACCGGCCACGTTTTATAGGTTAGAGGTGCAGGTGATCACCACGGCTGGAGAAGGACCTGCGACAAAGAAGATCTTTCAGACACCCAGCCGGCCACCGCTTCAGCAGAGTAAGCACACACACTTCTGGAGTGTGTTTACATTTTGTTTGAGCATGAAAAAGGGAGTTCTTCTCTTTCTGAACTCCCTGAAACGCCTCCATTTGTAGTCTCGAGTTTTCTTCTGGGAACCAACACGTCACAATATTCCTCATTTAAATAATTCATACGCAGAATAAAGGGGCGGGGCCTGGTTGAGTTAGTTAGTAGTGTGTTGAAACTGGTGGTTATGGTAAGGGGCGGGGCATTTCCCAAACACCAATCACAACAGACAGAGACATCTGACCAATCAGAGAAGAGTAGACCAATCACAACAGACTGAGCCATCTGACCAATCAGAGCAGAGTAGACCAATCACAACAGGCTGAGCCATCTGACCAATCAGAGCAGAGTAGACCAATCACAACAGACAGAGCCATCTGACCAATCAGAGAAGAGTAGACCAATCACAACAGACTGAGCCATCTGACCAATCAGAGCAGAGTAGACCAATCACAACAGACTGGGCCATCTGACCAATCAGAGCAGAGTAGACCAATCACAACAGGCTGAGCCATCTGACCAATCAGAGCAGAGTAGACCAATCACAACAGACTGGACCATCTCACCAATCAGAGCAGAGTAGACCAATCACAACAGACTGGGCCATCTGACCAATCAGAGCAGAGTAGACCAATCACAACAGACTGGACCATCTCACCAATCAGAGCAGAGTAGACCAATCACAACAGACTGGGCCATCTGACCAATCAGAGCAGAGTAGACCAATCACAACAGACTGGACCATCTCACCAATCAGAGCAGAGTAGACCAATCACAACAGACTGGACCATCTGACCAATCTGGGCAGAGTAGACCAATCACAACAGACTGGGCCATCTGGCCAATCAGAGCAGAGTAGACCAATCACAACAGACTGGGCCATCTGACCAATCAGAGCAGAGTAGACCAATCACAACAGACTGGGCCAGCTGACCAATCAGAGCAGAGTAGACCAATCACAACAGACTGGGCCATCTGACCAATCAGAGCAGAGTAGACCAATCACAACAGACTGGACCATCTCACCAATCAGAGCAGAGTAGACCAATCACAACAGACTGGGCCATCTGACCAATCAGAGCAGAGTAGACCAATCACAACAGACTGGACCATCTCACCAATCAGAGCAGAGTAGACCAATCACAACAGACTGGATCATCTGACCAATCTGGGCAGAGTAGACCAATCACAACAGACTGGGCCATCTGGCCAATCAGAGCAGAGTAGACCAATCACAACAGACTGGGCCATCTGACCAATCAGAGCAGAGTAGACCAATCACAACAGACTGGGCCAGCTGACCAATCAGAGCAGAGTAGACCAATCACAACAGACTGGGCCAGCTGACCAATCAGAGCAGAGTAGACCAATCACAACAGACTGGGCCATCTGACCAATCAGAGCAGAGTAGACCAATCACAACAGACTGGACCATCTGACCAATCAGAGCAGAGTAGGCCAATCACAACAGACTGGGCCATCTGACCTAACAGAGCAGAGTAGACCAATCACAACAGACTGGGCCATCTGACCAATCAGAGCAGAGTAGACCAATCACAACAGACTGGGCCATCTGACCAATCAGAGCAGAGTAGACCAATCACAACAGACTGGACCATCTCACCAATCAGAGCAGAGTAGACCAATCACAACAGACTGGGCCATCTGACCAATCAGAGCAGAGTAGGCCAATCACAACAGACTGGGCCATCTGACCAATCAGAGCAGAGTAGACCAATCACAACAGACTGGACCATCTCACCAATCAGAGCAGAGTAGACCAATCACAACAGACTGGGCCATCTGACCAATCAGAGCAGAGTAGACCAATCACAACAGACTGGACCATCTCACCAATCAGAGCAGAGTAGACCAATCACAACAGACTGGACCATCTGACCAATCTGGGCAGAGTAGACCAATCACAACAGACTGGGCCATCTGGCCAATCAGAGCAGAGTAGACCAATCACAACAGACTGGGCCATCTGACCAATCAGAGCAGAGTAGACCAATCACAACAGACTGGGCCATCTGACCAATCAGAGCAGAGTAGACCAATCACAACAGACTGGACCATCTCACCAATCAGAGCAGAGTAGACCAATCACAACAGACTGGGCCATCTGACCAATCAGAGCAGAGTAGACCAATCACAACAGACTGGACCATCTCACCAATCAGAGCAGAGTAGACCAATCACAACAGACTGGACCATCTGACCAATCTGGGCAGAGTAGACCAATCACAACAGACTGGGCCATCTGGCCAATCAGAGCAGAGTAGACCAATCACAACAGACTGGGCCATCTGACCAATCAGAGCAGAGTAGACCAATCACAACAGACTGGGCCAGCTGACCAATCAGAGCAGAGTAGACCAATCACAACAGACTGGGCCATCTGACCAATCAGAGCAGAGTAGACCAATCACAACAGACTGGACCATCTGACCAATCAGAGCAGAGTAGGCCAATCACAACAGACTGGGCCATCTGACCTAACAGAGCAGAGTAGACCAATCACAACAGACTGGGCCATCTGACCAATCAGAGCAGAGTAGACCAATCACAACAGACTGGGCCATCTGACCAATCAGAGCAGAGTAGACCAATCACAACAGACTGGACCATCTCACCAATCAGAGCAGAGTAGACCAATCACAACAGACTGGGCCATCTGACCAATCAGAGCAGAGTAGGCCAATCACAACAGACTGGGCCGTCTGACCAATCAGAGCAGAGTAGACGAATCACAACAGACTGGGCCATCTGACCAATCAGAGCAGAGTAGACCAATCACAACAGACTGGACCATCTCACCAATCAGAGCAGAGTAGACCAATCACAACAGACTGGGCCATCTGACCAATCAGAGCAGAGTAGACCAATCACAACAGACTGGACCATCTCACCAATCAGAGCAGAGTAGACCAATCACAACAGACTGGGCCATCTAACCAATCTGGGCAGAGTAGACCAATCACAACAGACTGGGCCATCTGGCCAATCAAAGCAGAGCAGAGTAGACCAATCACAGCAGACTGGGCCATCTGACCAATCAGGGCAGAGTAGACCAATCACAACAGACTGAGCCATCTGACCAGTCAGAGCAGAGCAGAGTAGACCAATCACAGCAGACTGGGCCATCTGACCAATCAGGGCAGAGTAGACCAATCACAACAGACTGGGCCATCTGGCCAATCAAAGCAGAGCAGAGTAGACCAATCACAGCAGACTGGGCCATCTGACCAATCAGGGCAGAGTAGACCAATCACAGCAGACTGGGCCATCTGACCAATCAGGGCAGAGTAGACCAATCACAACAGACTGGGCCATCTGACCAATCAGAGCAGAGCAGAGTAGACCAATCACAGCAGACTGGGCCATCTGACCAATCAGGGCAGAGTAGACCAATCACAACAGACTGGGCCATCTGACCAATCAGGGCAGAGCAGGCTCTCAGAAAGACAGGGTTTAGAGACACTTTTGAATGAACAGTTTCAGACTCTTTGAGAAATTAGGTGATGTACAATGTATATTATGATGAGAAAATTAAAGTGTTTCTTACCTTGGATGCATGTAAACCTGTTGTAGGAGACTCCAAAACAACATTAGGAACCTTTAAAATAGCATAAATGGGGTTAAGTGAGTGATTGCGCAAATTTTTTTTTCATATGGATCCTTTGCATTTATGACATTTAGGATGCCGTGATGTAATCGAGATGTGTTTTTGTTCCTCACAGAAGCTCGACATCATCAGAAGTCTTCAGTGGAGAAACACTGAAATGCTCCGAACACGCAACACAACGTGCAGCTCATCGCAGCTTTCGTCAGACGCGCTCCTCACGTCCGCTCTGAACGCCTCACTTCCAGATCTACGGTTTTCAAGAAATCACCCCGAACTCTTGTGCTGCTGCTGCAGAAACCATTTCAGCAAGTTAAGATCCACGATGATGCATGTCAATCATATTCTGTCAATATTTCCCAAAGTCATATCTTTATTCAGCTCATAGTTCAGTTCATAGTCAAGCATTAAAGCGTCGCTGGTGCTCGTGGTTTCAATGATCATAACGCAGACAGATTTGTGTGATTAACCAATGACTGGATTTGTGTTTTTGGTTGAACTGTTCCTTCGATTGGGTGTGAAATCCATCTTTGATGCCTTTTATTATTAAGATAGCAATTTTCCATTACAGATTAACAGAGAGTGTTTGGTTTATTAATGAAAAGCGTGTTTTTTGATGAAACGATGTAAACATGTTCTCGGCTGTAGAGATATTTGTTGCGGCAGTCAGTGAATGTTGATGTTGATATTTATTTATGTGTGTATTGCAACGCTTCATTTGTATGTGAGTATGTGTGTGTATTTTTTCCATGTATTAGCAAGTCAGTGTTTTATAAAATACAACTTCTCTTGTAAAGACATAATGTAAAAAAATGAATTGTACATATAGTCATATGTTCCGTTATTTCCTTGGATAGAACCTGTACATACTTTTAAGTAATAAAATAGTTCCTCTACTCCTCCAGCTCATCTGTAGTCCTGTGTAAAACATTCGCTGTCAGTGATGGACCCTTACAAAGAAAATGCATCACTGACTGAAATAAATACATATCAAACAGAAATACGTACTGCTCGACTTCCTTTAACACAGGCTTTCACAAACTGGGGTCATGAGTTAATATTTAATCAGAAATATGTACAATTAAAATAAGTTATTTTAAAATAAAAACAATAGAAAATATAGCTGCAAGCAGCAATTATCGGGCCAAGCACAAAGACGATGACAAGTCATGCCAACATGGCTATTAGCATCAGACCAAGTGCAACAACAAGCAAGAAAAGACATTTTAAGATGAGTAGAAGAGTAGACCAATCACAACAGACTGGGCCATCTGACCATTTAGAGCAGAGTAGACCAATCACAACAGACTGGACCATCTGACCAATCAGAGCAGAGTAGACCAATCACAACAGACTGGGCCATCTGACCAATCAGAGCAGAGTAGACCAATCACAACAGACTGGGCCATCTGACCAATCAGAGCAGAGTAGACCAATCACAACAGACTGGGCCATCTGACCAATCAGAGCAGAGTAGACCAATCACAACAGACTGGGCCATCTGACCAATCAGAGCAGAGCAGAGCAGACCAATCACAGCAGACTGGGCCATCTGACCAATGAGAGCAGAGTACACCAATCACAACAGACTGGACCATCTGACCAATCAGAGCAGAGTAGACCAATCACAACAGACTGGACCATCTGACCAATCAGAGCAGAGTAGACCAATCACAACAGACTGGGCCATCTGACCATTTAGAGCAGAGTAGACCAATCACAACAGACTGGACCATCTGACCAATCAGAGCAGAGTAGACCAATCACAACAGACTGGACCATCTGACCAATCAGAGCAGAGTAGACCAATCACAACAGACTGGGCCATCTGACCAACCAGAGCAGAGTACACCAATCACAACAGACTGGACCATCTGACCAATCAGAGCAGAGTAGACCAATCACAACAGACTGGGCCATCTGACCAATCAGAGCAGAGTAGACCAATCACAACAGACTGGGCCATCTGACCAATCAGAGCAGAGCAGAGCAGACCAATCACAGCAGACTGGGCCATCTGACCAATGAGAGCAGAGTACACCAATCACAACAGACTGGACCATCTGACCAATCAGAGCAGAGTAGACCAATCACAACAGACTGGGCCATCTGACCAATCAGAGCAGAGTAGACCAATCACAACAGACTGCACCATCTGACCAATCAGAGCAGAGTAGACCAATCACAACAGACTGGGCCATCTGACCAATCAGAGCAGTGTGATTTTTTTCAGGACCATTTAACCTTTTCGAATCATATCCATGATTTTTTGTGTGTTCACACAACAAGTGCCAAATCCTTTACCAAGTGTCATACCATTATGATGAAGTAAAACATTCTAAAACAAATTAAATACAATTTGACCGAACAGCACCAGAGGGTTCATTAGCAGGGGCGAATATATTATATTCTATGGGCTCTATTATATATTCTAGTTTTTTGATGTGACTGTTATTTTAGAACATTATTATTTTAGGACGTTTATTTCCTTGGCGTCGCGTCATGCAGCCACCCAGACAGATATGTATCGTGTTTATTTTGGTTTTCCTTTTTATTCAAAATATTCACAAACTTGTTTACTATATCATGAATTGTATGATATATTCAGATTGTCAAATATGTGAATGTGTTTTGTTGTTTAAACGCCTTTATAATGATTATGTTAGTTGGTATAACGCGCAATGAGTTTGCACCGCAATTCAGAGGATCTGCCGGATTTACATCACGTGAATTCATCACTTTTTCCTGAAATACATAAAACTAAGTGGCCTGTGAACTGGGAGAAGAATAGAGCCATCTTTATTGTTTCATACTCAATGTGTATCTGATATGAATAAAACACTTCGTCAAATTAGCCTACAATTGCAGCTTTCAAAGGCATCATATGGAATTTGCATTTAAAAACTTTATTTAAAAGTCTGAAACCTCAAATAAACATTATGTGTTTGAAAACACTGAACAGTTGTGATGTATGAAAAGCACTGAGCACATCTGTCTCTGGCTCAGCGCTAGCCAAAGCGCAAAAGCACGTTTGAATATCAGGGATCAGGCCCGTTGCAAGGGGGGTGCGAGGCCCTGTGTGAACGTGATGTGCTAGGCCCAGGGTTATAGCCTATTAACGGGGGTCTACTGTTGCTATAGTGACGAACAATTAGTTGTTTATATAGATATTTAAGTTTTAAAAATTTGTATATTCAGTTTAACAGCATTAGGTTCATGAAGTTAAACTGTGTAACTGAACTGCGCGGTGCGCACATTTTGACGCTTAAATTATGTTCTAAATTATGAATGGGTCAAACGGGTTTCCAAAACGGCCTGAATCCATTTGAATTCGTTTGGACTGCTCTCTCACTGAATCATCAGAAGCAATTTCTCAGTCAGTAAAACAAACAGACAGTATTGAGAGAACAAACCTGTTTTTCAGTTGTTTTCCTCTGTGAACATGCATAAATGGATGTCTGACAATTTTGTTGCTTTTTGCAGTTTTCAGATTTTAAAACGTCTAGAGATAAAGTAGGCTTTACTCGTTCTGCTTTGCCATTGCTCTCACTGATGCTCTGAAAGGTGAGTAATAGTTAGGCTAAATGCTTATTTAACTTTAATAGTGTTAAAAAAAACAACAACTTTTGTGCGTACTGTCAGATGAAATCCTGCAGGCGTCCGTGCTTTCTCCGTCCATGCAATGGGTAATATCTATGGGTTGACCCATTTGATCAGAGGCGGCCAATATCAGAATTTGAATGGACTGTGAATAAAGCTCTATGAACTTGATGTGCGATGCCCGCTGACTGGCATGCATGCGCATGAATCACTGTCTCACGCACAGAGAAATATTGCTCTTACTGCATAATAAATTTTTAACAAGCAGAATAATACAGCATCACGATACACATTTTTAGCTATGTCTTTTAACTAATATAGTATTTTGAAAAAAACATGAACTTTATCTATTGGCTTTACATCATCAAGTCAGCTGTCCCTTTACTTTTGTGCGAGGCCCTGGTGAGGCAGGAGGCCCTGTGCGGTCGCACACTTGGCACAGCCCTTGCGACGGTACTGTCAGAGACGCACTGAACCGTAATCACACCGGTGTGATCGTATGCGCCAATGGGTTCAAATCAACTTTCAGATGCCATCTTTTTTTTCTTCTAGCTCAACTGTCACAGAATGGAACGCACAGGATTGAAGGAAGGATACATCAGTCAGATGAAGGAATCTCAGGAGACAGCTAACACTGGATTCGGACATGCCATGATGCCTTCCTACCTAGGAATGCATCCTCCGAATGCAGCATTTTTAAGTTTTTGCTCTAAGCGTACACTGTGAAAAAAAACATTAAATCATTAAAAAACGGTCAAATGACTGGCATCAGTGGCTGCCAAACAAAAAAACATAAAATTAAAGTAAAATATCTATTTAAATAAGGAAAAATCTGTAAAATAAGTGTTTACTACAGTGTACCGTAAAAGAGAGCAAAGCAATTCCGTAGCGTGCATGAATGAGCATGGGACACACTGGCTGCTTCCCGCCACTGTCCATCCTGCGTCCACTGACCTTCTGTCCCTGCTCTCCCCGCACTGCTCATCCATCAGTCATGTTCTTTCACTGTGTTTATCTACAAATCTATTATGTCACAATCCATTAGTTCCCGACTGTCCGCGTGAGTTAATCCACTGGAGTTCAGCTCTGCGTTCTTTCTCTCAGGGTCAAAACCAGAACCTTCTATTCAGCCCTGCGTTCAGCTAATGCCATGCTGCTCGTCTGATGCTTTCAAACCTGCTCAAAAGCAACAAAGGACAGTGGCAATCAACTGTCATACTTCTAAATCCTCTAAAAAGATGAATCTTTCCTTTGCGTATGATCAGTGATTCTAATGCAAACATGTTTTGATGCACAGAACTTCCCTCATGACTGATTGCATGATGTGAGCGGTTCAGATTCGTCCTGTTTTGATCTTTGTCGTGGTTTTGTAGGACCGACAGCATCTCACGTGTCTCGTCTTCTCCTCTGAACTCGTTCTGGAGATTAACGCAGGTCTCTCAGAGAGCTCTCACGCGACCTTCCCTGCATGCATGTGATTTACATTCTTTGCTGTGCTGCTTAAGTCTTTCTTACATAAAGGGTATTTTTAGCGGTTCATGTGTGTAGCGCTGAAACCCTGCATTCTCCCCTAAAACTGATCATGCAGAGCAAACCGTAAGGCGTAGAGACTTGAAAGTTTGAGGGCTGGTAGTACTCACACCGTCTACAACGTCACCAAAGCTCGCCCCAAACGGCCTGACAGGGGCGCTACAGCGCTCAAAAGTACGTAATGGCTTATAACTCCTGTAGACTCAAGTGTCTTATATTGTTGGAAATTTTGGGGTATTTTGGATTTTTTGAAAACCCTATTTTTGCGAACTAGTCTTAGGTTTTTGGCCTGATCGTTACCAAACCAGTGCAGCGAGATTCTCTGGAGTTTGATTGTCAATTTATCAAGAAAAATAGAAATTTCGGTTCACGGTCACTAAGGGCCGCCAAAACGTTTGAATTGGTAGGAGCCTCTTTTACTAAAACGGCTATAACTCATGAACGGAACGAGATATTTTCACCAAACTTGAGACACATATGTATGGGCTCGGGAAAACAATCGCGACGGTTGGCCACTTGGTGGCGCTATAACAGGAAAAAAAATTGAAAATAGCCATAACCAGTCCAGTCATTAGCCCAATGGACTTTAAAATTGGCATGCACTGTCTTTGTCCAAGGTGCCATGATAGTCTATGAGGACATTGGCGTATCTCAAAAAAACATGGCCGCCATCAGCAAATGAAGTTTGAGCACCTATTAGACAAGGTTACCGGATTTGTGATTATGTAATAAAACTACTTTTGCGAACTAGTCCTAGGTTTCTCACTGAATTCTATTCTGTGGACTCTCCAGGTCAATAATTATCAAAAAAAGTTAAACTTTATATTTTAATTTCTATATTGGCTCTTTTTTTAAATCGAACAGTAAATGGCCAGACCACTCAGTGATGTTCCTACACTCTTACAAGTAAAGGTTATTTACTGGTATTGATGGTTCCATGAAGAACCTTTAACATCAGTGGAACCACTAAAGGTTTATAGTGGAAAAGGTTCTTTAGATTATTAATGTTCTTCACACTATAAAACTGTTCTTTTAAGAACTGATCTCTGAAAGGTTCTTTGTGGAACCAGCGATGGTTCTTCTGTGGAATCACCCCCTTTTGGAACCTTTATTTTCAGGAGTGTATTGCCAAATCCCACCGTTTCCCATGTTGTCCCTTTGGCCACTCATTAGATGTCCCAGGCTGGCAGGAGACCTCGTGAGCGTGAGCTCAGGGCTCTGGGTGTTTCTGCTTAGACTCTACACACATGAAAGACTGATTCTAGGATGTTTCGTCTACATGTAATGAAGAACAGAGAACACATGTACCACGCAAGAGACCTACAGCTCAAGCACCCGTGTGTAGGTAGACAACACAACAACAAATAAGGCAAGAATAGGGTAAAAAATGAACTAATTCTGAATATACATTCCCAGTTGACTGATTACATTAAGAATTGCAAACATTTTTACAAGTTTTCTGAAGTGCTGTTTAACCCTCGGGTGTTGTTCGGACATTTTAGACTGAAAAAAATGTACAATATACAAATCAGCCATGATGCAGAAAAAATGAGTGCAAAATAGACACATTTAAACCTTGACAAAAAGTAGTCTTTGAGAATGTATCAGGCATAACATTATGAAGTGAATAACACTGATGATCTCTTCATCACGGCTCCTGTTAGTGGGTGGGATATATTAGGCAGCAAGTGAACATTTTGTCCTCAAAGTTGATGTGTTAGAAGCAGGAAAAATGGGCAAGCATAAGGATTTGAGCGAGTTTGACAAGGGCCAAATTGTGATGGCTAGACGACTGGGTCAGAACATCTCCAAAACTGCAGCTCTTGTGGGGTGTTCCCGGTCTGCAGTGGTCAGGATCTATCAAAAGTGCTCCAAGGAAGGAACAGTGGAGAACTGGAGACAGGGTCATGGGCGGCCAAGGCTCATTGATGCACGTGGGGAGTGAAGGCTGGCCCGTGTGGTCCGATCAAACAGACGAGCTACTGGAGCTCAAATTGCTCAAGAAGTCAATACTGGTTTTGATAGAAAGGTGTCAGAATACACAGTGCATCTCAGTTTGTTGAGTATGGGGCTGCATAGCCGCTGACCAGTCAGGGTGCCCATGCTGACCCCTGTCCACCGCCGAAAGCACCAACAGTGGCACGTGAGCATCAGAACTGGACCATGGAGCAATGGAAGAAGGTGGCCTGGTCTGAGGAATCATGTTTTTTTTTACATCACGTGGATGGCCGGGTGCGTGTGCGTGGCTTACCTGGGGAACACATGGCACCAGGATGCATTATGGGAAGAAGCAAGCCGGCGGAGGCAGTGTGATGCTTTGGGCAATGTTCTGCTGGGAAACCCTGGGTCATCCATGTGGATGTTACTTTGACACGTACCACCTACCTAAGCATTGTTGCAGACCATGTACAGCCTTTCATGGAAACGGTATTCCCTGGTGGCTGTGGCTCTTCCAGCAGGATAATGCTCCTGCCACAAAGCACAAATGCTTCAGGAATGGTTTGAGGAGCACAACAACAAGTTTGAGGTGTTGACTTGGCCTCCAAATTCACCAAATCTCAATCCAATCGAGCATCTGTGGGATGTGCTGAACAAACAAGTCAGATCCATGGAGGCCCCACCTCGCAACTTACAGGACTTAAAGGATCTGCTGCTAACATCTTGGCACACAGCACACCTTCAGGGGTCTAGTGGAGTCCATGCCTCGACGGGTCAGCAAAAGGGGGACCAACACAATATTGATCGGTATATTCAAATCCACAATGGTACAACCTTATAAAAGTAAGTCATTATGTCTAAAAACAACTCTAGAATTAAAAAGCCTCTTTATATAGAGATATATAGGAATCTAGTGGCATTACAGATGTTTTTCTCGTTTTACTTCCACCAGATGACACTAATCTGCCTTCAGAAATCGAATTTTTAAAGGCCTTGTCTCTAAAAAAGTAATAATTATTGCATAAATATTAATTAGTAACATAAAATTATCTAAAAGTACCAACAAAAAAAAAAATAGAACAAAAATATGTTACATTGATTTTACTGAAAAATTTAAAATTTTAGGTGTTTGGTCACACTTGACCACGAACAACACAAGTGTGACTCCTAAAATGAACAATACCAGAGGGTTAACTGTGCAAATAAGGAATTATCTAATTTAATATGCTCTAATCTGCATACATGTTGGATACAGCCAGGTTCAAAATTCTTCAAAAACTCACCGCTTTAAAGGTATGGATTGAAATTTAAATATACAGAATAGATGCAAATAAAAACAATGTTTTTGCCTGTAGAGTCTTGTCTTAAAACAAACAAAATGATAATAATATCAGGGATTGACTCTGTCTCAAAAAGGAGGGAATTATCATAGCCCAACTTTTGCCGTTAGTGTTTATCCTGAAGGATCTGTTGTGTGAGGTGCATTCATCTCAAACTGCTTTGGGTTTGCAGGTGTTTGAGTATAAAGCCACACACACTAACATTTCTCTCACCGCTGTGTGTTTAAGGCCAGCCAGAAAGGCGTTATTCTCTCAAGTATCGTTTGAGAAGTATGAAAGATATACGCTCTCTCAGTACATGATGAAATCCTGCTAATGACTTTACCAGCATCACTCATAATGTCATCGCCGCAGCTGGAGCGCAGATATCCCTCCACATCCGTCACTGCGCTCGCTCCCTCATGTGTCCCCATCACGTTATGAAATAGTAGGAAACGATCCGTAATTATTTACTCCATGAAAAACACCTTCCTGGCAAAACGAATCCCGGAGACAGACTCCACTGAGCTGTTAGTCAAAGCGTGAAGGGGTTTGTGAAACAAATCACACTCGCTGACAGTAAGAATCGCTCAGAGATTAACCAGGAAAAACCACTGATGCTTCAGATATATCTGTTATCTGACATGTGTTTTCTCATGTTCAGGGATGGTTTGACGTAGTGGCCTGTAGCTGTCAGATATCTGTAGGACTGAAAATAATCAATGAAAATGAACAAAGACTTTTGCTTTACTGTTTCAACCCCCATCTTTCTTTGATAGTCCCCAAGGCCTGTAGGCCAAAATGTGTGTCACACCTTTAGTACAGTTTTGTTACCTTGTTTGTATTCCTCTATAAGTTCTTCCTTTTCAGTCACTCCTTGTCCCTTCACAGTATTTGTTAGTGTGTGTTCCACAACACCATCCACCTTCCAGACACCACCAGACTGAATTGGAGAGAAGCCAACGTGAAGTGTCTGGAGAGCGTGTGGTCCCGATCCAGAACCCGGCCAGACCCAGAGCCCAGCCAAATACCACCACGATCTACAACGCCTGAGCTCCCCGCAGACTGGAAGCCTCCGCCTGCCGCGACGAGTGAGCCTATGCCCAAGGATGGGAGGGTGGAACATCACCCTGGAGCCGAAGCACCACAGAGAGTCCAACCAGGTGTGCGAGCTGGCGTCACCGTCTCCATCGCCGTGGGAGTCCTCGTAGAGTTCGAGGGGATGGAAGTGAGCCCCACACTCCCGCCTCTGAGAGCGAGAACCGGCTGGACTTATTGGACAGTTTAATTGAGATTTAAGTGAGATTAATTCTCTATATCCCTGGAACTTTTCTGAATCTGAACCTGTATCTGAATCTTCTTTGTTAGTTCTGTTATCCCCACCCTGCATCCCTCTCCCACCACCTCTAATAACTGCCATCAAGGACACTCTGTTTTTTTGGGGTTTTTGTGACACTCTTCATTTCCAGACCTCCGCCAAGCCTGTCACCCAGTCATCATCGTCTCCCATCAGTCCCACCGTGTCACCACATCCTCCTCTCAGAGGCGAGGTTCCATCATGGACCTTCTGGGAGCCCACTCCTCCTGGGCAATACGAGCCCGTGGCTCCGCCTCCAGTCTCGTCACGCTCTGTCCCGTCTCGTCACGCTCTGTCCCGCCTCGACCCATCGACCTGGCTCCTGTGCCTACGCTCCTTCCTCCCTCGACTCCAGCGTCAATCATCGAGCTTTCGGACTCGCCGGGCTCCTTCGGACCATCGGCTCCACCTGGGTCGGACATCACCATGCCTCCGCTGCGGACCTGCGAGCCAACTGCTACTCTCCAGCCCTCCACCCCTTCTGCTTTGGCAAACTCCGCCCTCCCTCAGGCTCCACCTCTGCCCTTGGTTGCACCAGCTCATCCTCTGCTCTCTGGATCTCCGCCTCAGGGGGTTGTCACGGCCGTCCAGGTCATCAGCGCACCATCACCGCCTCGGACTTCCGTCTGTGCGGTGGGCTCCAACTCTCTGTTGCCACCGGTCCTCCCCCTGAATCCATCACCATCATGGCTCCTACCGCCGTCAACTCTGCCTTGGGCATTCGGCATGGCTGAGCTCTGGGTCACGTCCACCTGGCCACTCCTACCCGCATCACCACAATGGATGCTACCTCCTTCTGTCCTGCCCTGGTCATCGTCCTCTGTCTCTCTGCCTGCCCCTGGTACCTGCCCCTTGCCACGTCCTCCTCCTCCCAAGCCTTCTCCATCTTCCCTCTACGGCGCGAGGCCACGCCTTCTCGGAGGGGGCGCAATGTCACATGTCTGTTTGTGTTTGGACTTTGTTTGTATTCTGATTTGTTCATGTGCTCCTTTTGTTCAGTTTCCCGCCACTCCTTTGTTAGCATGGTTACCTTCATTATTAGTTCATTCTGTTCAGCTGTGTTTGCTCATTACCTTGTTTGTGTTCCTCTAAGTTCTTCCTTTTCAGTCACTCCTTGTCCGTTTACATTGTTTGTTAGTGTGTGTGTTGCTGCCTGATCGTATTTGTGCTGGAAATACCACCTGTTAATTTGGCTTTATTATCTCTCACTTTCTATCCCTCAGGTAACATTCTGTTCATGCTGGATACGATTAATGGTATATGTTTTTATTATCTCATACATCTATTTTAAGTGTAACCATAACCAGATTTTGTCATTAAATCCTTTCAATTACAAATAATGTGCTAACTAGTTTTGATTCGGTTTTGACTTTGAAGTGCTTCCTATTGCAATACAATATCGTCACACTCTAGCAACGCTCTCCCACATATTTTGCTATTGTAACTGCGCTTATTTCCGTCGTTGGTATAAGTTGCAGTGGGTGGTAAAGACGAGAAATGTACAGTTTTCTATCCTCTTGCTGATAACGTTTCTTTAGTCATTGAGCAACCCTGCAGCCTGAACCACTGTAGGCGACCCACCTTATTGAATTGATTGTTTTTCTTCTGATTATTAATATGGAAATGTATTTCCACCACGGAATAAAAGCATAAATGTAATTACAAATTTTTTAAATATTTGTATTATGTAGCGGAAACAATAACTGAATTGTGAGTTGTAAACTAAGAACTTAGGCAAACTAAGGCAACATTTGGAAATTTATAATATAATTTTGACAAACTTGCAATTGCGAGAAAAGTCAGAATTGCAAGATTAATAAAATTAAATTATCTTTTTTATATTTCTATTCTGTGGCGTAAACAATAAAAACACCATTGCGAGTTGTAAACTAAGAATTCCAAGACAAAAAAGGCAAAATTGCAAGATTTTTATCCAACTGATTATACTTTGCGATTTTGAGATATAAACTTGAAATTTTGAGAAAAGTCAGAATTGTGAAATTTAAAAAAAAATGGTAAAATAAGAATTCCAAGAAAAAAGACAAAATTGCGTGATTTAAAATATAATCTTAACATAAACTGTGAGAAAAAAGTCAGAATTGTGAGATTTAAAAAAATTGCAATTCTCTTTTTTATATTTTATTTCGTGGCGTAAACCATAAAAACAGAATTGCGAGTTGTAAACTAAGAATTCCAAGAAAAAAAAGACAAAATTGCAAGATTTATAAAATAATTTTGACATATTAGTTTAGAAAAAAAAAGTCAGAATTGTGAATTTGCTTATTTTTTTATTGCGTGGCGGAAACAATCTTCCATAACTAATTTGAATGTATTGAACATGGTGTTTTTTTAATCATATTGTTTTAAAAAGCAATAATCATCTTGAGTCTGTAGGTTACAGTGATTTTACCGCGGTTCAGATGGTTTTGTGTGGTTAAATCTCGAGTGGCCCGTTGCTTTAATTAGCACCTCGTTCTCTCTGTGTGACGTGTTTTTCACTCTGTCACAGTAGAAATCCCTAGAAAGGCTCTTGTATGGGGACTCTGGGTCTTTCGGGTCGGTTGTGGCTAATCAAAACAGCTTACATTTGCCCTGAATGCTCCAGGGCAAAGGTCAGAGGTCAAGAAGGCCTCCATTGAAGCCCCTGCTTGTGTTTGAAGAGCGTCTCCTGAGACGCCATTATCTGAATCTCTTGTGTCGAGGAAAAACATCCTCTCGTGTTTGGAAATACTGCGGATATGTAAACTTTTCACGCTTGTTAGAGAACTCTACTTTCAAGGGGAAACAGTAAGAATGTTAATAAGGGTCATATAATTTTTTGAATTTATGCACATCTTGGCGTTTCCATCCAGTGTTTTTTCCCCCAAAATGTGCATAAAAATAGGTGGATGGAAACATGGCTGTTGTGTAATTGTAAAGCTGTGCGTTTATGTTCTCTTCAGGTGCATTATGCTAGGAAAGCATCCAGAAGAGCATGCGCGTATCGAGTTGCACAGATGCTCTGTAATCACGGATCTGGATGGTCTTGGGCGCAGGTCAAAGGTCGCCGTTCCTCCGAGTCCTGCTTCTGGTACAAGGAGCCGGTCGTGGGGGTCGAGTTCTGCTCAGATGTAATCAACTCTGTCACGCAGGCTTTTTTTCTCTCTGCTCTTTGAATTAGAGAACAGCTTAAATAAGACAAGCTGGAGAAATGAGAAAACTCCTGACCTGTGTGTCTTTGAGAGCTCTGAATGTTCCAGCATGTGAAGTGAAGAAATAAGCCACGGTACAGTGAATGTACGGCAGGGAAATCCTTTATAAACGAGGAAAAATCACGCCCGCTTTGATCACAAAAGATTCTATTTCAAAAAATGCTGTTCTTTTGAACTTTCTGTTCATCAAAGAATCATGAAAAATAAAATGTATGACGAGTTCCACAAAAATCTGAAACAACACAACTGTTTTCAACATTGATAATAATCAGAAATGTTACACAGCAGTTACACAATAGTTTATAGTAAATATATATTAGTGTCCAAAAGTGACGTCCGGCCTATTAAAATTGTCATCTTCACCCTTTATTCAAACATTATTAAAGATTTTGTAGTCATATTGTGTAGTTGTGCTTGGAGTCGATTGCTTTATTTTTGATAGTAACACAGATATTAATAACTGATTATGCTTGCTTTTTTTTAATGCATTTTTTTGGCATAGTAAAATAAAACCTGTAGCTGCATTTTTTTTTTTTGCCAAATAATTTTGTCCCTCATTTTTAATTTGAGGAATATATTGGGATGCTCCTCCAAATCCCTGAGTTCAGGTGTTCAATCCCTTCATGGCCACAGGTGTATAAATCAAGCACTAGGCATGCAGACGCTTCTACAAACATTTGTGAAAGAATGGGTCGCTCTCAGGAGCTCAGTGAACTCAAACGTGGTACCGTGATAGGTTGCCACCTGTGCAATAAGTCCATTCCTGACATTTCCTCACTACTAAATATTCCACGCTCAACTGTTAGTGGGATTATAACAAAGTGGAAGCAATTGAGAACAACAGCAACTCAGCCACGAAGTGATAGGCCACGTAAAATCACAGAGCGGGGTCAGCGCATGCTGAGGGTCACAGTGCGCAGAAGACGCCAACTTTCTGCAGAGTCAATAGCTACAGACCTCCAAACTTCTGTGGCCTTCAGATGAGCTCAAGAACAGTGTGTAGAGAGCTTCATGGAATGGGTTTCCATAGCCGAGCAGCTCATCCAAGCCTTACATCACCAAGAGCAATGCAAAGCGTGGGATGCAGTGGGGTAAAGCGCGCCGCCACTGGACTCTAGAGCAGTGAGACGTGTTCTCTGGAGTGACCAATCACGCTTCTCTGTCTGCCAATCCCATGGACGAGTCTGGGTTTGGCGGTTGCCAGGGGAACGGGACTTGCCTGACTGCACTGTGCCAAGTGTAAAGTTTGGTGGAGGAGGGATTATGGGGTGGGGTTGTTTTTCAGGGGTTGGGCTTGACCCCTTAGTTCCAGTGAAAGGAACTCTTAATGCTTCAGCATACCAAGACATTTTGGACAATTTCATGCTCTCAACTTTGTGGGAACAGTTTGGGGATGGCCCCTTCCTGTTCCAACATGATATATATATTTACACACACCGATCAGGCATAACATTATGACCTAATATTGTGTTGGTCCCCCTTTTTCTGCCAAAACAGCCATTTTTGGAGAAGCTCTGGCCCATCACAATTTGGCCCTTGTCAAACTCGCTCAAATCCTTACGCTTGCCCATTTTTCCTGCTTCTAACACATCAACTTTGTGGGCAAAATGTTCACTTGCAGCCAAATATATCCCACCCACTACCAATATATATATATATCTATATATATATATTGTTTTGAATGATTTTTTTAAGAAAGCTCTGACTTCGATATTCCAGACAACAACATAGTGTCAGCCCAGATCTGGGCCACATCTGGTACATGTGGATTCAGCGCGTAGTACGTGGATCCATTTGGACATCATGAGTTTGAGGTCACAAGTTCAGCTTCAGTAATTCTGATCACAGGTGCGTGTTAATTTTTTTTGGTCATTTTGCATCAACTTTTAATGTGATTCATCCAATCGGTATTTTGTTTTTTGAGATGTTTTAATTGCAGGTCAGATTATTTCCAGACAGTATACAGTCGCTTATGAACTAATACTTCCCCTCCGAGTGGTTTTAGTGAAACGGTTGAAGGCTCAGTTCAGAGATGACGCCACATCAAGAGCAGCTCACTTTCCACATTTGATTCGCTCCATCGTATTCAGGCCAAGATGAATCGCTCTTACACGTCTCCAAATTCCAACCAGTCTAATATAAAAATGCCAGTCATAGTTTAATGATTACCAGATGAACACGTGGCTTATGGCCTGTTGAATGTTTGGACATGTGGAGACAATAATTGACAGCATTTGTCAAAGCTGGTGTATGGTGGACTGTAGGAGAAAACAACAGTACAATTACAGCCCTGAGTCTGTGATGTTCAGTGTGAACGACGCAGAAATTAAAGATTGTTTATTGTTGAAGGAGCAGCATGTGTTTTAATGTACAAGACCAGACGGTTCACATCTGTTGGGATGTAAAGGGCTCGTTCCTCTTATGCTGTACATTATTATGTCCATTATACATGTCTAAATATATATGAGAAAATGTACAGCATCCTTTTATATTAATATCTCAGTAAAGTGAAAATGCAGTGAATTTAAAACCAGTTTTGGTTTGGGTGAATGTTTGTCATGTAACTGAGTAACTGATTATATAATTGTAAATATTGTAGTCGTCACACTTATTTCTATAGCTCTTTATACAATACAGATGGCTTCAAAGCTGCTTTACAGTGATAAACAGGCAAATGATGATGCAATGTTGCAAACAGCAGCTCTAAAACAGACAATAGAGTCAGTTCAGTGTTGATTCAGATCAGTGTTAATTTAGATCAGTGTTGATTCAGATCAGTGTTGATTCAGATCAGTGTTGATTCCGATCAGTGTTGATTCAGTTCAGTGTTGATTCAGATCAGTGTTGATTCAGATCAGTGTTGATTCCGATCAGTGTTGATTCAGATCAGTGTTGATTCAGATCAGTGTTGATTCAGTTCAGTGTTGATTCAGTTCAGTATTGATTCAGTTCAGTGTTGATTCAGATCAGTGTTGATTCCGATCAGTGTTGATTCAGTTCAGTGTTGATTCAGATCAGTGTTGATTCAGATCAGTATTGATTCAGTTCAGTGTTGATTAAATTAAGTGCTGATTCAGTTCAGAGTTGATTCAGTTCAGTGCTGATTCAGATGAGTGCTGATTCAGATCAGAGTTGATTCCGATCAGTGTTGATTCCGATCAGTGTTGATTCAGTTCAGTGTTGATTCAGATCAGTGTTGATTCAGATCAGTATTGATTCAGTTCAGTGTTGATTAAATTAAGTGCTGATTCAGTTCAGAGTTGATTCAGTTCAGTGCTGATTCAGATCAGAGTTGATTCCGATCAGTGTTGATTCAGTTCAGTGTTGATTCAGATCAGTGTTGATTCAGATCAGTATTGATTCAGTTCAGTGTTGACTAAATTAAGTGCTGATTCAGTTCAGAGTTGATTCAGTTCAGTGCTGATTCAGATCAGTGCTGATTCAGATCAGTGTTGATTCAGATCAGTGTTGATTCAGATCAGTGCTGATTCAGATCAGTGCTGATTCAGTTCCAGTTTAAGTAAGAACTTTGAATGGCTGGTTAAACCCGACCCTGATGAATTCATGAGTGTTTTGTGAATGGTTTGTGTTTTTCTAAAACATTTAACGTTCTTGATCAAATAGCACAAATCAGTTTGATAATATCAATGTTACAAAAGATGCTTGAGAACTAAAGCTTAAACCAGATCATTATCTGAAATATGTCCTCAAATTACAACACAAGCAGACAGATTTGTTTAAACGTAGAGTTGGAAAGGTTGTTCGGCGCAGGAGCGACTGAAGGATGATCCTGTTCTCCAGCTCTCTTTATGCTCTGCAGTGCACAAACAATTAAACGGCAAATAACACAACGGCTCGTTCACTGCTGTTCAAGACGTGTCATGCAAATGGAGCAAAATAAGTTCTGTCATCATTCACTCTCCCTCATGTCAGACCAAACTCTTTCAACTATTTTTCTTCCATGAAATACAAAAGGAGACGTTCTGAAGACTGTGCTGGACTATACAGATCATGACTGATGATTGAAACCATCGTCCGATCGGTTGAGTCACTAATGAGCCGTTGGCCACTGCGAGCTGTCCTGACATTTAGAGCATCTTCTTTTTAACTAACTTCTGATGAACTAATCATCAAGCCAGTCAAGGGGCTGAGAGATGGATCGTCCCAGCAGAATTTATTATTTGATTATTTTTCTTGTCTTTGTTGAGCATTATGAGATGCCATATAAAGCGCTTACTTCATAATATAAATACAGGACAAAAATGTTTATTAAAAACAAATATTTTGTGAATCAGATCATCCTCGCAGTAGTAGATTCAGCCATGTGAAATAAGGTTTATAGTTGGGCTTTTATTTAATTTTTATTGTTTTAGTTCATGTATTTTATTATTTGATTTTGCTTTACTTTTAATTAGATTTTTAATTTAGTTTTATTATTTTTATTTGATTGAATTTTAATTTAATTTAATTTAATTTGTATTTATTTGTATTACATATTACTATTTTATTTAACTCTCTTATTATATTTATATTTTCTGTTTCTGTTTCTATTTTATTATTTTTATTTAACTTTTTGTTATTTTATATTTTATTGTATTGTCCGATTCTATTCATTTTATATATTTTAACTCTTTATTATTTCATTTTTCAATTTTATTTAATTCTATTTTTGTTATATTTTATATTTTATTTTATTTTCCTTTTTTTATTTTATTATGAAATTGTATTGTATTGTTTTATCTATAATATATATAAAATAATATATTTTAATTTACTTAACTTTTTATTTTATTTTATTGTCCTATTCTATTCTTTTTATTATTTAATTTAATTTAATTTAATTCTATTTTTATTTATTATATTATTTTATATAATTTATTATTATTTTATTATTATTTTATTATATTTTATATTTATATTTTATTTTATTTTTCTGGTTTATTTTATTATTTTTATTACATTTTATTTTATTTTATTTAACTTTTGTTATTTTATATTTTATTTTACTGTTCTATTTTTATTAATATTATTTTTTTTTTATTTACTTTAAATTTTTTTTTTTTTATTCTATTTAATTTAATTATTTGTATTTTATTTTAAGGTGTTCTGCGTGTGAAATCGCGAGTGGCCCGTGTCTGCACCACTCCTGGGACCTCCACATTAAAGGCTGTGTTAAGGTGCTGATGGGGTGTGTGATTCATGGGGCCCTGCAGGGGCCTAGGGTGATGTGACTGGACACGTTTAGGACCCTCACAGGGGACAGACACAACACAGGATTATTTACAGTCAAAATACGGCACATGGACTGTCTGATAGTGTTCGTCCATGAGTTTCTCTTGTTCACGTGAGAGAACTGGACCATGACAGTCTTGTAGTCGACTCGTGACCAATGAAACTAGAAGTTTTACCACCATAACTTTCCTCTGGCTTCTCTGTCACGCGTGCCGGATGACTGACGACGTCACTTCTCACTGCTCCATTTACGTTTGTTAGTGCATTGCGCTGGTTTTCCTTGCCATGACCCGTAGTTCATCCGTTGCTGTTTAGGAGGAGAACTGAAGACGAGCGAGATGTTCCAGACCTCCAGTCGCTCTTAACTCTGGAATATTAGATTTCAGATGTGCCTGGTTTCACACAGATAGCGAGGATACGATGGGACACCATCTTCTCATTCGCAGCTGAACATGATAAACTGAATACTCAGCGCTAACCCTTCACAGATGCCGGAGAATCTCAGGCCAATATCATCACAAAAAACGCTCGGATCCGTCGGTGTGTCTGGACCAATGGAGGCCAAACGTGACGTCCGGAGGGATGTTTGTTTTTAATGACCCTGAGTGGGATTAAACCATCAAAACATGAGGAAAATATGAGAGAAGAACAAAACACTAACCTTTACAGTACCTGTACATGTTTTATGTTTTTGAAAGAGCCTCTTCTGCTCACCAAGGCTGCATTTATTTGATCATAAATACAGTAGAACAGTGAAATATGACTGCTGTTCTCTATGTGAATATATAGTAAAGTGTAATTTATTCCTGTGATCAAAGCGAAATTTTCTGAATAAATCCCTCAAAACCTCAGGTGGCTTTTCCTCAGCAGAGGCTGTGATTGGATGACTGGACTCACCAGAGGACCAATGGCATCGCAGCATCTCAAGTGTTTGTTGTGTGTCGTCAGAATGATTTGGTTTAATTCACGACAATGAATGGAAACATGGCGACTGACTGCAGTTATTGGTTCTCTCTTGTTTTTACTGTTTCTCTTTGCATTTTAGATGGATTTTTCCCTTGTGTGAGTGAGTGTTTGTATGTATGTGTGTGTGTGAGAGAGAGTGTGTGTGTACTTGTGTGTGTGTGTGTGTTTATGTTTGTGTGTGTTTGTTTGTTTGTTTGTGTGAGAGTGTATGTGTGTTTGAGAGAGTGTGTGTCTTAGAGTGTGTGCGTGTGTGTCTGTGTCTGAGTGTGTGTGTGTGTGTGTGTGTGCGTTTGAGTGTGTGTGTCAATGTGTGTCTTATTGTGTGTTTGTGTGTCTGAGAGTGAGAGAGTGTGTGTGCGTTTGAGTGTGTGTCTTAGAGTGTGTGCGTGTGTTTGAGTGTGTGCGTGTCTGAGAGAGTGTGTGTGCGTTTGAGTGTGTGTGTCTTAGTGTGTTTGTGTATTTGAGTGTGTTTGTGTGTCTGAGAGTGTGTGTGTGTGTCTGAGTGTATGTGTCAGTGTGTGTGTGTGTCTGAGTGTGTGTGTGTGCGTTTGAGTGTGTGTGTGTCTGTTTGAGTGTATGTGTCAGTGTGTGTGTGTGTGCGTTTGAGTGTGTGTCAGGGAGTGTGAGTGTGTCAGGGAGTGTGTGTGTGTGTGTATGAGTGTGAATGTGTGTTTCTGAAAGAGAGAGTGTGTGTGAGAGTGTGTGTGTCTTAGAGTGTGTGTGTGTGTTTGTGTGTGTGAGAGTGTGTGTGTGTGTGTGCGTTTGAGTGTGTGTCTTTGAGTGTGTGCGTGTGTTTGAGTGTGTGTGTGTGTGTGAGTGTGTGTGTGTGTGTATGAGTGTGTGTGTCTTAGAGTGTGTGTGTACGTGCGTTTTGAGTGTGTGAGTGTGTGTCTGTGAGAGTGTGTGCGTGTGTGAGTGTATGTGAGTGTGTGGGTTCGCTCTTGTTTTTGCATGTGTTCATAATTGATTGATTGTGTCACATATTGTCATGTTTCATTGCATTATTATCACAAATAAAACAATCGACTCCAAACACAACTACACAATATGACTACAAAATATGTAATAATATTTGAATAAAGTGCGAAGAGGTCAATTTTCCTTATAGCCACTACTGTATTAACAACAACATGTTCTTGAATACGCCTTTTAATAGGTAATAAATTATAGGCCTATTTATAATCACTATTTCTCTTTGCATCTTGGAGTCTGTGATGATACAGTGACAGTAGATATCTTACACATGCATGTTAATCCCACATTAAAAGTGCATTATATAGTTTCTGCACAGGCCGCTCTCTGTCTGTCTGTAAGTTCACTGGCGCAAACAGGAACGTTCATCTGAACTAACGACTCCCTTCTTTCTTATGATTTCCCGGGCGTTGTTCTGAAACACAAGCCCAGAGTGACTGAAGTGCTCGTTAGTGTCATTAATCAGCTGGACCCGCAGGATCATGTGACACGCGTGTCAGAGACGGCATCCATCAGGGCCAGAACCAGCGAGACCAGCACCGCTCTTCATCAGAGTCACCCGAAGAGAGTGTGTGAGTTGCTAAACATTCAGATCAATATTTATTTTGCTACAAAAATACATGCATGCTAACTTCTTTCTTTACTTTATTTGTAAAGTGCAATTAAACACAACAACAGACCAATATGCTGTAAAATGATACAAATAATATGGAAAGAGAGCGTGCGTATGAGCAAAAAATGTTTTTTTATGTCTATGCCATTATTTGTTGTTTGTTACAAGAAAAACAGGTAACAATAAGGTTTCATTTGTGTGTATGTGTGTGTGAGTGTGTGTCTGAGAGTGTATCTGAGAGTGTGTGTGAGTGTGTGTCTGAGAGTGTATCTGAGAGTGTGTGTCTGAGAGAGTGTGTGTGAGTGTGTCTGAGAGAGTGTGTGTGAGTGTGTCTGAGAGAGTGTGTGTGAGTGTGTCTGAGAGAGTGTGTGAGTGTGTGTCTGAGAGAGTGTGTGAGTGTGTGTCTGAGAGAGTGTGTGAGTGTGTCTGAGAGAGTGTGTGTGAGTGTATCTGAGAGTGTGTGTCTGAGAGAGTGTGTGTGAGTGTGTCTGAGAGAGTGTGTGTGAGTGTGTCTGAGAGAGTGTGTGTGAGTGTGTCTGAGAGAGTGTGTGAGTGTGTGTCTGAGAGAGTGTGTGTGAGTGTGTCTGAGAGAGTGTGTGTGAGTGTGTCTGAGAGAGTGTGTGTGAGTGTGTCTGAGAGAGTGTGTGTGAGTGTGTCTGAGAGAGTGTGTGAGTGTGTGTCTGAGAGAGTGTGTGTGAGTGTGTCTGAGAGAGTGTGTGTGAGTGTGTGTCTGAGAGAGTGTGTGAGTGTGTCTGAGAGAGTGTGTGTGAGTGTATCTGAGAGTGTGTGTCTGAGTGTGTGTCTGAGAGAGTGTGTGTGAGTGTGTCTGAGAGAGTGTGTGTGAGTGTGTCTGAGAGAGTGTGTGTGAGTGTGTGTCTGAGAGTGTGTGTGAGTGTGTCTGAGAGAGTGTGTGTGAGTGTGTCTGAGAGAGTGTGTGTGAGTGTGTGTCTGAGAGTGTATCTGAGAGTGTGTCTGAGAGAGTGTGTGTGAGTGTGTGTCTGAGAGAGTGTGTGTGAGTGTGTGTCTGAGAGAGTGTGTGTGAGTGTGTCTGAGAGAGTGTATGTGTGTTAGTCTGTGTGTTTGTCTGAGAGTGTGTGTGTGAGAGAGTGTGTGTGTTAGTCTGTGTGTGTCTGAGAAAGAGTCTGAATTAATATGTGTATGTGTGTGTGTGACTGTGTGTGTGAGTCAGTCTGTGTGAGAGAGTGTGTTTGTGTGAGAGTGTGTCTGAGTCTGTGTGAGTGTGTGTGTCTGAGTGTGTGTGTGCATGCTTTTGTGTGTGTCTGAGAGAGAGTGTGTGAGTGTGTGTGAGAGAGAGTGTGAATGTGTGTGTGAGTGTGTGTGTGACTGTGTGTGTGTGTGTGTGAGAGAGAGAGTGTGTGTGCATGCTTGCGTGTGTGTGTGTGTGTTTATGTATGTGTGTGAGTCTGTGTGTGCGTGTGTGTGTGTGAGAGAGAATGTATGTTTGAGTGTGTGTGCTTATGTTTGTGTGTGTGTGTGAGTGTATATGAGTATGTGTGAGAGTATGTGTGAGTGTGTGTGTTTATGTTTGTGTGTGAGTTTGTGTATGTGTGTGACTGTGTGTGCGTGTTCCATAGTTACTTTCTGTTTTTGTAATTATTTGTGAAATTTACTAGTAATTTCAGAGTGAAAATGGTTTTGAAGTAAATCACCTTTTTTCAGTGTATCCTCATCACTTTAATGTGAATATAAAGGCGTTTTCTGCAGTTTTTGGCTGTTAATGTGCAGTCGAGGAGCGTGACCTCCGTCAGGATCCGTTCCTCATGCTACTGAGTTTCATATCGATGTCTAATTTTATTAACAACGTAGACATGTAAAGGTTTCCCCCTTGGCCCGTCATGAGTCCACATGGCTGCAATATTCCTTTCACTACATGCCCAGGGCAACATCCCTTTATGTCAGACATCTCGGGTCTAAATCCGGTAATTGAACAGACGGCAGCTTGATTGATGTTTAAAGGAAGTTCCTCTTCCGATCTGAAATATTCATGCATGTAATGCCTACAGGAGGGGCAGATAAAACCCAATTATGCTGTGTTTTCCTGTTCTCTTTTCCTCCTGGTTCAGGAAATCATTGTCTATGTTCATTTTCTCCACAGGCATTTCCAGAGTTCTCATCCATGAAACAAACCAACCAGCTACAGACGAATCGCAGTCAAAAGCGTTCGGACAAAAGACACACGACTGCATGAATCTCTCTTAGCTCACTGTCTGTATTTTTGGATTATCTTTGTACATATTGTGTATATCTGTATAGCCTTCGCTCCCCACGTGCATCAATGAGCCTTGGCCGCCCATGACCCTGTCTCCGGTTCTCCACTGTTCCTTCCTTGGAGCACTTTTGATAGATCCTGACCACTGCAGACCGGGAACACCCCACAAGAGCTGCAGTTTTGGAGATGTTCTGACCCAGTCGTCTAGCCATCACAATTTGGCCCTTCCTCGCTCAAATCCTTACGCTTGCCCATTTTTCCTGCTTCTAACACATCAACTTTGAGGACAAAATGTTCACTTGCTGCCTAATATATATATTCCATGACACAACCTTAAGCGCCTGTGCTTTTTGTGTGTGTGTATGTGTGTGTGTTTGGAGTCTGGTATTGGTCACAGTAGTTGCTGTGTTTTAGTGTGAAGTCGTTTCTTGTGCTGATCTGACCTGCAGTGCATTATGGGATCAGAAGATGTGTTGTTATCTCAATCTGACGCTCTTTTTCCCCCCTTCTCTCTCTCCTCATCTTCCCTTTAGTGTTTGCATTGTAAATCAAGATTTATCGTTTTTGATCTCTGGTATGTTTCTTCCATTCCCAACAATGGATCTTTGGCAGATGCGTCAGAACATTGCCAGCTGTTTAAATCCACACAGATGTTATGTTGCTCTTCGCTCCAAACCCTGATCTCTCACCCAGAGAAGTGAAACATGTTTTCTGTTTTTAGTGGAAAGGGACAAAAGATCTGGCATTGTGCAATTTAGAGCTTGTACTGATTATAAAATAAAGCCGATTTATTTGTCCGTCACATACTAGAGTCTTAACACGCAGCAGAGAAACAGAAACTGAAATGAAACCCCTAAACCAGACGACGTTTACATGTGTGTTCAGAGGATCGGCCTGTTCAAACATCTGACGTGTGTTGTCTTAAGCTCTTCTAGAAGCTTGCATGATTTATTTGATCTGGACTGGAGAGACTTCATCTAATGAAAATCAATCGCTTTGGGGGAGACATTGTGTCGTATTGTGATTTATTTTCAACCATTTGTATAAACACTGAATTTGCATGGGTTATTTTAGAACTGAGTATATAGCTAGAACTGTTTATATTATTGGTAACAATTTACTTAAAGCCTAAATGTCTAATATGTCTCGTTCTCGCTCTCACCGATGCCGATTCAACACGCTGAAGTCGACCGACGCTCGGTGTGCCTTGAGATTTTCACATCTGCAGTAAAACTCATTCAGGTCTTCAGCCAGATGTTGAATTGGGGGAAGGTGCCACACTGACGCAGAATCGCTGACTGAAAACCAGACCGTTATAATGCAATATATCTTTTCATAAATAATTTTAACCAAAATTAAAATGCATTATAATATTTCCAGATTCCTTGATACACCTGAAATTGGGTGTTTGTCGTGTGTTTTAATGCATTATACTTTCTAAAGGTGTAGATAAGCATTATAATGTATTATAACAGTGGTTAGAATTATTCATGAGATCGTAAGGTGCATAATTAATGCATTAAAATACTTTTATAAAGCATTATATATAGTGTGAGCTTTAAGTAAAGCATTACTGAAGTATTTTATTTGTTTACCTGCATGTCATGTAAACATTAATCGACATCAGAGAATCAATCAATTATGAATAATTTATTTTGTGACTATGTAATCATTCCCTTATCCGTCCCTCGGGTCAGTTTGACCCGAAAACTCATTGTTCATCAAGACCTTAGGACTTTTGTCATGAATACACCAAAAATGTTGACTGGATTCGATGAGTTTATGTGGTTGAAATTTAAAAAAATTATCAATCCTTCCCTCGCGGGTCAATTTGACCAACTTTAGGAATTAATTGAATGCGAGGAATGCTTCAGGACACATAGAAAAGTTTTCAAAATTAAAACCAAACTTAACCCAAAAAAAATATTTTATAATGTCTACATGTGTATCTGAATGCATACTGAAGAGAAACGGACTTTAGGACCCAGCGGAGCAGCTCATCCGCTCCATATTGGGCTATAAGAGTTATGAAATATCATCTCATGTTATTATTTTCCACAAGAGGTCGGAAGATACACACAATGTGAGATATTTTGAGTTAATCTGAATTTAAGTTCTGAAGAATGTGCTTAAATTATTATTTATTTATTATTTATTGATACAATCTAGTAATTTAAAGGTAAATAAAAAAAAATCATAGAAATGAAATAAGCTTTATAGACAAAAAAAGGGCATCTGGTTATTTTGGGAAAGGTTTGTTACGAAGTGCGAGTGTAACTGTGGTCTGGATATTTTAAAATAATCTAACTAGAAATACTTTTTTTGCGTAATCCAGATTACATACACGGAATAAAATTGCTAGTAAATTGCACAATTGACACAAACAACACATTGAATTAAATGTGAAATTTTGAAGTATAAAGATTAAATAGTATTTTCTTGTAAAACAGATTTTTCATTGAAAACAAGCAAACATGCAGTTTATTTAAATATGATACGTAGAAAAATGATGCCCTGTTTTACAAATAGGGAGTCATTTTCAACATGTTCCACTTGCATGTGTTACTCACTGTGATATTGAGATTTAATATTTCATGTTGATTCATTTATATTGCATAAATGAGTTGAACCGCTGCTGTAATTACAGACTCCAGCATGTAAACATCTCGTCTGTGCAGCAGAGCAATAAAACGCTTTGGCGGGTCGTGTGTGTTAATGATGTAAGAGTGAAACTGTGTTCGACACTGAAGTCATTGCTCATATTTCTGTTGTCATTAATACATAAAGAATATGTTTGGCTGGTAGATCTGTGAATCTCTCAGATCTGGCCTGCGTTTTACTCGAGAGCCGATTGCTGACCATGTTTCTCTAATGTTCCTGGAATGAGCAATCCGTCAGCTATCCGTAAGCATTCCCGTTCATCTCAATGGCAGCTGTATGGAAGCTCCCAATGCATGTGAACTCACTGGTAAAATATCTACTTTAATATCTACTTTGTTTTTTTCATGCACTGGTCAATTTTTAGATAAAATAATAATAATAATTTGCAATCTATAAGTGGTGAGTTTGAGTCAGAAATCTCCACTTCAGCAGCTTCATATTCACCAAGCTTTACAGTTTTATTCCTATCTATATTCTGAAGGTTTGTACATATATCAATTGCCTTATTTATAGAACATTTTATAGAACATACACTCCTCCAAATCCCTGAGTTCAGGTGTTCAATCCCTTCATGGCCACAGGTGTATAAATCAAGCACTAGGCATGCAGACGCTTCTACAAACATTTGTGAAAGAATGGGTCGCTCTCAGGAGCTCAGTGAACTCAAGCGTGGTACCGTGATAGGTTGCCACCTGTGCAATAAGTCCATTCCTGAAATTTCCTCACTACTAAATATTCCACGCTCAACTGTTAGTGGGATTATAACAAAGTGGAAGCGATTGGAAACAACAGCAACTCAGCCACGAAGTGATAGGCCACGTAAAATCACAGAGCGGGGTCAGCGCATGCTGAGGGTCACAGTGCACAGAAGACGCCAACTTTCTGCAGAGTCAATAGCTACAGACCTCCAAACTTCTGTGGCCTTCAGATGAGCTCAAGAACAGTGTGTAGAGAGCTTCATGGAATGGGTTTCCATGGCCGAGCAGCTCATCCAAGCCTTACATCACCAAGAGCAATGCAAAGCGTGGGATGCAGTGGGGTAAAGCGCGCCGCCACTGGACTCTAGAGCAGTGAGACGTGTTCTCTGGAGTGACCAATCACGCTTCTCTGTCTGCAATCCCATGGACGAGTCTGGGTTTGGCGGTTGCCAGGGGAACGGGACTTGCCTGACTGCATTGTGCCAAGTGTAAAGTTTGGTGGAGGGGGGATTATGGGGTGGGGTTGTTTTTCAGGGGTTGGGCTTGACCCCTTAGTTCCAGTAAAAGGAACTCTTAATGCTTCAGCATACCAAGACATTTTGGACAATTTCACGCTCCCAACTTTGTGGGAACAGTTTGGGGACGGCCTCTTCCTGTCCCAACATGACTGCGCTCCAGTGCACAAAGCGTCGGTCCATAAAGACATGGATGAGTGAGTTTGGTGTGGAGGAACTTGACTGGCCTGCACAGAGTCCTGACCTCATCCCGATAGAACACCTTTGGGATGAATTAGAGCGGAGACTGCGAGCCAGGCCTTCTCGTCCAACATCAGTGCCTGACCTCACAAATGCGCTTCTAGAAGAATGGTCAAAAATTCCCATAAACACACTCCTAAACCTTGTGGAAAGCCTTCCCAGAAGAGTTGAAGCTGTTATAGTTGCCAACTCCATATTAAACCCTACGGATTAAGAATGGGATGGCATTAAAGCTCATGTGCATGTAAGGGCAGGCGTCACAACACTTTTGGCAATATTATCTTTTTGCCTGTCAGTTGACAGTGTTTTCTGTTTTCTGGAGTGATAAAACGAGAAATCCGCTCTGTAAAAACCTTTAATATGTCAAACAACATCAAACAAGAGTTTTGAACCTGGCTTTATCCAATGCTCAGATTCCTATTATGGCAGTGTCACATCCACCAGCTGGAGTGATCTCCACCAGAGGGCTCTCCTCCCTCGTCCATTGCTATCTCATCACAAACTGCATTTCCCACAATCCATTGCCTGGACTCATTATGTGTCATTTCTTTCAGCTGTGTCTTTATAAGCCCTGTGTTTTCAGTCACTCTTTGTGAAGTCTTGTTTGTGTTGCACTGCAATTCTAAGCCCTTGTATCCTGATCTTTGGCCTTTTGTCCTAAATTTCCCTGTTTGCCTGTGTTTTCTGCCCTGGTGTTGATTGTCTGGATTATCTGCATGGTGTTTTAACGGATTATGATTCTGGATTTCCCAATAAAGGTGGATCTTTACCTAAGTCTCCAAGCAGTCCATAACAGTAAGCAAATTAGTGCATTTTTAATTAGAAAATGCTCATTTGCATATTTAAACATAGCATTTCAGAAAACTTGTAAGTACAAAACATTTTCTAAATGTACTGATTAATTATGGGGATCTCTATTACTTAAATTACCCTATTCACCTGTGGCGTATTAATATAATTACATATTTTGGAATTTGATACACTGTAAACCCTAACGCTCAAAATAATTAATTGGCTTGAGTAGGGCAAACTCAGATTAAACAAATTAGTTCATATTAGTACTTTTATGAGTATTTAGAGCTTTCTTCTTTTTCTTTTGAGTTCATGAAACTGACACATTTTAAGTATTCTGAATTGTTTCATTGTTTTGGGTTCTATGAACTTGTTTCTTTTAATTTAGACGAACTTAAATTTACCTGAAACTGGGCTATTTCTGAGCACGCTACAATTCCACTACTAAAAAATATTTAAATTGAGATTACATGATCATTTAAAGTTAAATGTATGAATTAACTTACTCTGTTTTTAAGTTAAGAGCAATTAAAATGTATGAGTACAAAATTAAAATCTGCCAGTTCTGCTTACTTAAACGTTGAATTTCTTAACTTAAAATGACCTAAATTTTGAGTTTTGCCAATTTATTCGGGTGCGTGCAAAAAACAAATGATAATTGAATATGTTAATGGAGAAAGCAACTTTGTATCCCATGTAAGGGTGTCACTGCAAGGGATCCCGGGTTTCGGCACCATCTGTAAGGGTGGGCACCTACAGTGGTTCAGGCTGCAGGGTTGCCGAAAGACTAAAGAAACTTTATGAGCAAGATGGTAGAAAACTGTACATTTCTCGTCTATATCCACCCACTGTACTTATACCAATGACGGAAATAAGTGCAGTTACAATAGCTAAATATGTGGGAGAGCGTTGCTATACTGTGACTATATTGTATTGCAATAGGAAGCACTTCGAAGTCAATACCAAATCAAAACTAGTTAGCAATCATTTATAATTGAAAGAATTTAATGACAAAATCTGGTTATGGTTACACTTAAAGTAGTTACAAAATAGATGTATGAGATGATAAAAACTTATACCATTAATCGTACCCAGCATGAATAGAATGTTACCTGAGGGATAGAAAGAGAGAGAGAAGGAGAGAGAGAGCAAAAGAGACAGAGAAGAAGAGAGCAAAGAAGAGAAAAGCCAAAGAGAAGGCCCCCAAGAAGAGAGAGAGACAGAGAATAGAAGAAGAGAGCAGAGAATCAAAGGCCCCCAAGAGCAAGTTACAACCTTCTTTTATACTTCCTTGACCATGTAACTCAAACCCTATTGTGAGTCATTCAAACTGACCAATCAGACCAAACTTCCCCCACTGTACTTAAGGGGTGACACACCTTTGGCCTACAGGCCTTCAGAATCTCTTTGTCTTTAGAAATTCCAAATGGCCCTTCTGATAAGAAAGATGGGGGTTGAAAACAGTAAAGCAGTATGTCTTTGTTCAATTGCAAATATCAAATATCTTTGATTATTTCCAATCCTACAATTCCCCCCTTGGCACCGTTGGCCACAATCATTGAGTCCAAAGGTGGCACAGTCCACGAAGACATGCTTTCTGTTGTGTGTAGATGTCATCTTCAGACTTCTCGTCCAGACTTGTTGCAAAAGCAGCTGGTCAGTCTTCAGTCTTTGTTCTCATTTCAGTCCTGCATGAGAAGGCTCCATCGAATGGTGTTGCATCATTCCTTGATATGCAAATGTCCATTGAATGCTTCACACATCGAGAACAGTCTCTAAAGATGAGAGCAAATGCTTGTCCCTCTTTCTTAGGCAGGACACAGGATGTGAACTTGTGCAGCAGGGATCCTGTGACTAAAAGAACATATAGCACAACAAAGAGCAAAAGCATACATGGCATTTGTCATTGGTCAGAAGTTTGATGTGGTCAGATTAAAATAGTCTCTGGCAATAAGCCCTTAAATCGATGTACTTAATAAACTGGTCAAGGTTGAGAATAAAAGAAGATCTCACAAGCTCTTACATTGTTTCTGGAAACATTAAACATAAATTGCATTATAACAAAACAACAATCATTGTTGGTTTTAAACCCCCCTTTTCATGAAGAGTATCAGAAAAATATTCTGTGTAACCAAATACAGAGATTCAATTGAATAGATGTCCAAAAACATTGTTGCAAGTCAAATGGACAAAATACAAAGAATCAGAAATCAAATAAGTTCAAAATCAAATGCATTGTTACAAAACAATGAAAAAATCACTTAGGTAAGAATGAGAAATACTCTTTTGATATTTAACTTGGTGAGACAAATAATAACTAACTGATTTAGTAAATCTAAAGAAAAACAAAACAAACAATAACTGGAAGAAATTCACAGTTATAGTACAGTCTAGATGTAAAGACTTAGATAAAATAGAATGCATACATTTTGTGAGGCAGATGTAGATTTGACTTTGTGTGTGAAGATCAAATCTATGTGGCTGTATTTAGTTGTGGCTATGTGTAAATCATGCCCCAAACATGGTGAGGAGGGTTTACAATTGTGATGTAAATTTGGTCCTGTTGTTGTAACAGGGAGC
Organism: Rhinogobio ventralis; assembly: GCA_039654625.1. Lineage (NCBI taxonomy): Eukaryota > Metazoa > Chordata > Actinopteri > Cypriniformes > Gobionidae > Rhinogobio > Rhinogobio ventralis. The sequence continues at coordinate 1,491,478 of CM077197.1, forward strand.
CAGCATGAGAATGTGAGTGAGGTGTGACTGGCTCAAAATCTTCCCACACCAATGTTTGTGTTAAGGAGCATGATAAAGTGCAAAGGTCAGAGTTACGGAATCCTGCTGTGATGAAAGCATTTTCATGGTTAATGCAATTGTAAATTACTCTGTAGCCACATGGCAATACTGTGCTCCTGTACATGGGTCTACTGCAGCTATATAGGAAATAGCAGAGTGTTCCACTTAGGAGACAAACAAATTCAACATAGAAACACATGCAACTTGAAATTGCTATACAATTCCAGTATTAAAGTTATTCCAGTTTACACAAGATACATGGCCTAGAATGCATAGCATCTACAACCTTTATCCTAAGTGTTTCATACAACACTTACAGTAAAGCAATCATGTGTTTTAAAGAATAAACTTAACTAGTCTATGTGTATCTAGTAGCACAAACAACTATAATGTATGTTAAATGAGCACAGTGTGTTAAGTACAATTACAAATTTGGAAATACAAACAGGATCATTGCAATTTGAATGTTTAACTATTAAACTCATTGCTATGAGGCTGCTAGCCCACTAGCCAGTGAGGTTAATAGCTGAAGGCCTTGCATGAACACTGCAGTTAACTCACTGAGAGTTTTACCTGCAAATGAGCGCTGATCTTTGCCTTTAGAAAGTAATTTCCTATTTTTCTGAAAATAAGGTGGAGGTCGACCCCTACCCAGTGACCAGCATTTTTCCTCTTCATGGCCTATTTTCTGACAGGAACTGCAAAACCTGTTCTCTTTGCCATTGGGTTGTCTGCTATGTTCTCCTGGAGTTTGAGGATATTCATGACTCTCTAATGCTTGTACACCATGCATTCTGGTACATGACTCTGCGCTATTACGGTGCTGCATCACCTTAAGAACTGAAATAGGCACACTTTCTTGAGTTGCACATGCATTTTCTGAACTAAACGTTTCAGATTCATTAGAGCAAGTCACCTCATCTAAGAAGTGAACATGCTTTTTAGTCCCATCGCTGTTAAGCGTTTTGGGAGGCATGAACTTTTTAGCTATTAGCTTAGCCTTGAGATCTGCAATGGTCTCCTTGTGATTTTTACACTTTTCAGTCAGGGCTAACTGCTCAGCTAGTAATTTATCTAGCTGTGCTTGAAGATCTTGAATCTTTGCCTCAGACTTTTGTGCCTCTGCATTTTTAGAATGCACTTCTTTACATTTAACATCTAGACTTGATAATAGAAATGGTGTCACATTATGTAGCCTTTTAAAACTTATGAAGTTTAAAGCCTCAATTATTTCACCATGTTTTGATTTCTTTTGGTGTTTGCCAATTATGTCCCACCATTTAAGCATTTCATCATCTGAACTTTTAATTCCAATATACTCTTTCTTCAGTTTGGACAAGGTAGGCTCAACTTTTTCACTCCATAAAGCAAACAATACGTCACTGTTATCAGAATTTTTCCCTTCCATCCCCGAGGAGATAATCTGAATATTCTCGGATTGTACAGTAATGGGACTATTGAAGCTGTTTAAAACCTTCTACGTTCTGTTTCATGCAATACATAAACAATGAAAACAGACTTACCCATTCCTTGGTCAGAAGGTCAGCTTTAATCCATTCACAAGATCAACTGTGAAAACATTTCCTCATTCTGATGACCGATCAAAATAAATGTCAGAAAATTCACTGCAAGGGATTCCCGGGTTTCGGCACCATCTGTAAGGGTGGGCACCTACAGTGGTTCAGGTTGCAGGGTTGCCGAAAGACTAAAGAAACGTTATGAGCAAGATGGTAGAAAACTGTACATTTCTCGTCTATATCCACCCACTGTACTTATACCAATGACGGAAATAAGTGCAGTTACAATAGCTAAATATGTGGGAGAGCGTTGCTATACTGTGACTATATTGTATTGCAATAGGAAGCACTTCGAAGTCAATACCAAATCAAAACTAGTTAGCAATCATTTATAATTGAAAGAATTTAATGACAAAATCTGGTTATGGTTACACTTAAAGTAGTTACAAAATAGATGTATGAGATGATAAAAACTTATACCATTAATCGTACCCAGCATGAATAGAATGTTACCTGAGGGATAGAAAGAGAGAGAGAAGGAGAGAGAGAGCAAAAGAGACAGAGAAGAAGAGAGCAAAGAAGAGAAAAGCCAAAGAGAAGGCCCCCAAGAAGAGAGAGAGACAGAGAATAGAAGAAGAGAGCAGAGAATCAAAGGCCCCCAAGAGCAAGTTACAACCTTCTTTTATACTTCCTTGACCATGTAACTCAAACCCTATTGTGAGTCATTCAAACTGACCAATCAGACCAAACTTCCCCCACTGTACTTAAGGGGTGACACACCTTTGGCCTACAGGCCTTCAGAATCTCTTTGTCTTTAGAAATTCCAAATGGCCCTTCTGATAAGAAAGATGGGGGTTGAAAACAGTAAAGCAGTATGTCTTTGTTCAATTGCAAATATCAAATATCTTTGATTATTTTCAATCCTACACCCATAATGCTGTAGTTGTGATGTCTCCTAATGGGACTGTGTCTGAAATCGCATAGCAGGTACTTATTTTGAAGTGCGTTCTAGTATGAATGTAATCCAGACGTACTACATTTGCCATGTTGTCATAGTCATGTGATCTACCAGCGTCAGTTGTGTCGCTTCACTGTCATTCATAAGACCTTCCCCGTGGCCTCATGGGATAGTAAAGTATAAGAATAAGGTTTTCCGGGTACTTTTTGCCTCGGACATACTATTCTTGTCACATACTGTTTTTAGAAGTATGCAATTTCAGCGATGTATTTAATTTCCCAAAAGCCTCGTTAGCCAACTATAGTCACAAGTTAATTTGAACTCTATTTAGTAACAATGAAACTTGCGACAATTGCTTTTTGGAAACGCACCCCAGCTCAACACTGACCCTTCAGCTTGATCTGCTCAGGTTTGTTGTGGGTGTGTCTTGGATGAAGTCATCGCCCACTGATGGTCTGATTGACAGGAGTATCTCAACCAATCAGAACATGGCAGCCCTGATCACGAGCAACTGTGACTTCAGGACGGGATTGGTCTCAGACGGTCAGTACGCTCATGGATCTTCTCAAATGTCTGTTTTTCTTCCCTGCAGTAATTTAATTTCCTCACTTTGATCCTCCACCTCATCTGTGTTTACTGAAGCTCTGTTTTCTTTATTGCTCTTCTGAGCATCTCTATTCCCTCAACACCTTTAGAAACATTTGATTTTGTAAAGGATGTACTTACTTTTTACTTTCCCCTTTTTAAAACTGAAATGCCTGGAATAACCTGAATGAGATGTGTGTATGCATATATCAAACAAAATAACAGTAAAGCAGTGAAATATGACTCCAGTGTAAATCAGCTGTTCTCTATGTGAATATATAGTAAAGTGTAATTTATTCCTGTGATCAAAGCTGAATTTATCATCATTACTCCAGTCTTCAGTGTCACATGATCCTTCACAAATCATTCTAACATGAGGATTTGATGCTCAACAAACATTTATGATTATTGGAGTAATATTTCACTGTTTTACTGTATTTTTGATCAAATAAATGCAGCCTTGGTGAGCAGAAGAGACTATATATATATATAGCATATTGCTCCAGTGACTGGCTCAAAAGCAAGTGTATCCTGAACTGAGATTTCAAGTTTCATGCTGTTGAGGTTTTCCTGAGCAATTTGCCTTTGGGAATGATGGGAATGATGGAGAACTCCAGATATTCTAGACCTGCTGTGGCCGTTTGCTGCATGAAGTATTGAACAAATCGTCTCAGTTCTGGAAACTTCAGCACTGATGGAGTGACAAAGACATACAGTCACTCTAAACATGATGCATTCCCTTTCCAGTGTAACACAGAAAGACATAAAGCAGAGGAATGGATGGCAGAAACACTCCACAGAAGCTTGATCTGGCACGTTCTGCGTCTTGAGAAATAATCACTCATTTACGAGAGACTTTACGAGAGACTTTTAGTCTGGTATTTAAACAATGCAGGGCAGAAATGGACTAATTTACTTCATCATGCAATGTACATTTAGATTTTTATAAAGAGACTTTGAATTCATTTATTTACATTTATTTTGTCTTTTTTCATGCCATTTATTTTGCTTTGAAAATATTTGTCCAAACAAGTAATTTTTTTCAGATGATGCAATGATGTGGAGTTTTTTTTAAGGGTTGGGGGACGTTATTTGGCGGACCTTCACGGAACATTCAGGACGTTCTGGGAATGTTTAGGGGACCATTACTATAGGATGTTCCCTCTAGGAGCACTTTATAATGTGTGTGTTTGCAAATCGCCTTTCTGAATGTGCTAATGTGGCTAAAGCTACCATTGTCTCTTACTGTATTCACAGAGACCAGAGCTTGTTATTTTTACCGCTTGCAAAATTTCAGATGCACACTTTTATTACTTCTTAAAAATAAAACTAATGAAATAGCTCTGATCTCTGTGAATACAGTCAGAGGCAATGGTAACTTTAGCCACATTAGCCGTCAGCGTCCTAACCAGCACATTCACAAAGTTCATTTGCGTACATTCACAAAATATAACGTGCGGTACTTGCATGTTCTGGATATGGAGTTGGACAAACAGTTGGTATTGATTCATATTTGAGAAGCATCTTTTGTGCAAATGTGTTTTACTGACCCTCATTTGCAAAGCAGCCCAATGTACACTGATTCACACACACGTTCTGAAAACATTCAGTAAACGTGATGGAAGGACTTAAATACAACCAAAAAATAACATTCTAGGTTGGTCCCCTAAAGGTCCTGCAAACGTTATGGGAATGTAGAGATATTGCAGCGCAGTCCCGAATGAAACGTCCCCATCTGACTAACAGGGAACCGTATGGGAACGTTCTGTTAACATCCCAAATATCCTCTTTGTAACGGTACCATGTGACCATAGAATAACCAAAATGGAACGTCCCCCTAAAGTCATATCAGGAACGTTATTATATTGTTATTATATTATATCATATCACCCTGTAGCCCAAGACTGGTTTAACACTGAAGCTAAGCAGGGCTGAGCCTGGTCAGTACCTGGATGGGAGACCTCTTGGGAAACCAGGTAGCTGCTGGAGGAGGTGTTAGTGAGGCCAGCAGGGGGTGCTCACCCTGTGGTCTGTATGGGTCCTAACACCCCAGTATAGTGATGGGGACACTATACTGTCAAAGAGCACCATCCTTCAGATGAGACGTTAAACCGAGGTCCTGACTCTCTGTGGTCATAAAAAATCCCAGAATGTCCTTCGGAAAAAGAGTAGGGGTGTAACCCCGGCATCCTGGCCAAATTTGCCCATTGGCCTCTGTCCATCATGGCCTCCTAATAATCCCCATATACTGATTGGCTTCATCACTCGGTCTCCTCTCCACCAATCAGCTGGTGTGTGGTGGGCGTTCTGGTGCAATATGGCTGCCGTCGCATCATCCAGGTGGATGCTTCACATTGGTGGTGGTTGAGGAGATTCCCCCCTTATATATGTAAAGCGCTTTGAGTACCCAGAAAAGCGCTATATAAATGTAACAAATTATTATTATTATTATTAATGTCCCAAATATCCTCTTTGTAACGCTACCATGTGACCATAGAATAACCAAAATGGAACGTCCCCCTAAAGTCATATCGGGAACGTTATTATATGACCAACAGAGGACCATGTGGGAACGTTCTGTTAGCGTCTCAAATATCCTCTTTGTAACGCTACCATGTGACCATAGAATAACCAAAATGGAATGTCCCCCTAAAGTCATATCATAACCAAAAGAGGATGTTTTAGGAACGTCCCTAATGTTCTATAAAGGTTCAGGATATTTGTCACCTTAAGAGAACTTTTAGAGAACGTTGCGCAAGGTCGCGAGAACGTCCCCTCCTGCGTGGGATATTTGTGCTGGAAAACAAGACAGAAATACTGAGGAAGAACATCATTTTTGCAGTGTATGAAACGCTTGAGTTAAAAACAGTCAATGATTGTATGCAATCGCTTGCGTTAATGGGTGTGTGTGTGTGTGAGATGCACTAAAATGTCCAGTGTCTGAACTTTAGAGCCATCGTCCTTCACATCAGTAAACCGTTTCCAACCTCAGTTAGTTTTTCCATGTGTTTCCGTCCAGGTGATCAATTATTGTCTTATCTAGACAGAAGGAGGCTCGTTGTTAATCACAATCACACAGATCAAGTGCTGGAGTTCTGCTGGTGTGTGTGCAGTGAAAGCTCCCGTCCCTCCGTCCACCGGCACGTTTTTATGTTTCCCACTGAGGCTGTAAAGAAGCCGCTGGGAATGTCATGGAACGGAACATGTGTGGATATAACATTCCCAGATGAACAACTCCAACTTTAAGAGACAAACGTGTTTGGTCGCCGCTGCCAATTCCTTGTGAATAGCTGTTGATATCAATACACTTTATGAAATATAAAATGAGTTTCTGGAGGAAAACTGACAGGGGAAAAAAAAAACATCTAATAAAAGTTTTCCTGGAACCAGACTCGGAAGTGCTCGTAAAAATGTAGTTGTTTTTGTGAACGTTTAGAGAGTTGGTGATTTTCTTAACACATTGTTATTTTCTTCATTACGTGAAGCTTTATTATTTTCAAAGAATGTGTTTCTTTCTCTTTCTGTGAATGTTCATGTTCCACAGATCTTCCAGTTTCTGCTGTAATACAAGGGAATCATCTTTATAATTAAATCCATTATTTTACTACTTATACATGTCTTTGTAACACATTACATTTATCTTACATTTGTTTTGGTTCGGTGTTATTTTAATATTTAGTATTTGAGATACTATTATAGTTTTCATTATAGTTTGAATTAGCGGCGACTGTCATGGCGGTCTACCATAGTTTTAAAAACACTAGTGTTTTTGTGTCACAGAATGTAGTTTTAACAGTTTTTCTTTGGACCTCAAATATGTTACTCATATATAAACATAGCGCCTGTTTTACAATTAGTAAAACGCTTTGGCAGATGTGAGATCCAGCCGTTCAGCGCTCATGTACCCGCAGAGAACAGCTTCATCTCGGACATGGCCTTCGGGAATTTGCCGCTGGCTCTTATGTAGATAGTGATTAAACATGAGATATAATTCATCTGGGGTGTATCAAACGGGCAATCTTTGGTCCAGAGCAAATCGGTTTTGGTTAAGGGGAAATTATGTTTCATAACTATGTTTCCTATTGTCTTTTATAATGGCCATTTAAATATTATTGTTCAATAAATATTATTTTATATAAATATGCAGTATTTGGTATTGAGAAAGGGTCCGTTAGTGATTGTGATATGGACTTCGGTGACAGTTACCTTATTACACCACTAGATGGCTTAATATGAGTGACCGGTTGTAAACAAGGAAGTTGTTTCAGTGCTGTCAATCTTTTAAAAGGACAAAGACAAATATATCGCTTTCCTCAGTGGACATTCAATATAATATTATGGACATCGAGCTGAAGAATGAATGTTATATCAGATGCAGGTAATACACTCATTTAGTCGATCTCTCTCTTATAATACCATAATACTCTAATACAATAATCTTCAATGAAGCGACTCAGCGTTACTCGTTCTAAAGTGACGTTTCTGAATCAGTAACGGAGGCTTGTAGCGTAGAAATCTAGACGCACCATAGCGGCAGTAATGTAATTTGCAATCAGGGTCGTCTAGCAACTCTCCTTTGGCTTGCGAGCTTGAAAAACCAAACTATAGTCAGGCCAATCACATTGTGTATAGAGTCGGTGGGCGGGCTTAACATAATGACGGCAGAGTTGCGACGGTTCCACGTGCTGCTTGAAAACACTTTCGAATCGGCTTTGGCCGCGACTCTGGAAGACATGGAGTTAAGCTTTTCTTTGAGAAAAGAACAAAGAACGGCACTGGAGTCATTCTTAAAAAAGGAAGATGTGTTCAGAGTTTTGCCGACCGGATACGGAACCGGAAGCTCCGCTTCACCTTCTTCATTGCTCTGGTTGGTTGTAGTGCTGTCCTATTGCGTGCAGAGGGAATTTGAAAGAGAACCGTTTATCCCGCCCAGGGCCGGCCCTAGCATTTTGGGGGCCCTAAGCAGATTTCCAAAAGTAAATTACAAAAACTGAAGGGCTGTTTGAAATCGTAAATACTGGTTGCATTCTTTTCCTCTCCGCTACGAGCAGAAACAGAAAGTTGCGCTTGCACAGCGCTGCTTTGTGTACAGGGGTAACCATGGTAACCGCCGTATTTCTGCTGTGAAGCGCCACCTCCTGCCAGAGAGTGAACTTGCATTTTCATTCAGCCCGTCTGCTGCTTGCACAGATGATCAATGCGAAAACCAGATCGAATTTACACGCTGCAAACACGCAGTATTGTAGAATTGCACTGGTAGATGGAAAAGAAGCTAACATACATTCTAAAAATCGAAACAATTTGGATATTAAGGTGTCAAGAATAATTAACGTATTTTGAAGTGCCCACGATAACAATGCCATGCACGACACTGATACTGTGGCACAGATCGACTTCAAAGCGCTCGTGAATGCTGAATTAAACCAGTAAGACTTATCTTTTTAAAATGTAACACTTGTTCACTTTTTTCCCTATTTTCCTCTTCCCTGCACCAGATTGATAGTGTCGCCGCCTCTTCATTTTCAAACATTAACGCACACGACTGGCACAAGCAAACTTTATTAAACTTATTACCACGCATTGCTGTCTAAACGCCTGGTGTGGGGCCCCTGGTAGCCACGGGGCCCTATGCGACCGCTTATATCGCTTATTAGGTAGGGCCGGCACTGATCCCGCCCCTCGGATTGAGCCCTGCCAATGGTGTGATCCCAGACCTTGATGTGGGTCTGGCTGGTCAGGCTAGGAGGCTTGGGCTCGACTGTCAAAATGTCATTTTGAGATTTTAATCCGTGGCGGAATGAAGTAGTTCTGCACAAAAGAGATTTTATAGACACTCCGTTGTTGTTGTTTCTGATTTTTTTACACACTTGTGCCGTGAAACTATTGTATAAACACAATATCACACTTGTAGCCGTGCGATATGATTTTAATTTTAAAGTTTTAGTAATTTTTCCCTGTTTTACAATTTTTATTTGTTTTTTTTTTAATATAAAAAAACCTAATAAATGAAAACCTAATAGTAATTTTAATGTGTATATAGTTTTATTTCAGTTTTAGTTATTTTAGTAAGTAAACTAAATTAAAATGAGAACTGTTTCCTTGCCAGCTAGTTGATTTTTTTTATTTTTTTTATTCTATTTTTATGGTTTTAGTTTGTTAACTTTTTTAACCTGGTATGGTTCGTTTACATCGAATCAACGGAGTATTAATTAAAGTGTTCTTTTAGTATTATAGCTTTTACTGGTTAGAATTTGTTTTTATTTTTATATTTTATATATAGTTTTAGTAATTTTGTGGTGTTTTTCTCATTTTTTTAAATGTCTATACAGTTTTTTTATTAGTTGTTTATATAGTTTTAGTTATTTAGTACATCAAGTTAAAATAAATGAAAATATATTAAAATTTAGATTTATTTTGTTTCATGCATTTATTTTGGTTTGAAAATAAAAAATGTATTGTGTCATGTTCAATCAAGTAATGATTCCTTGGCAGCTAGTTGATATATATCTATATCTATATATCTGATCATGATGTGCTGTATCTGTAGGACTCAGATATTTGACTCCATACTAACTAATTAACACAATTAAATGTCCTCATCAGTATCGATGTTGGACCTGCAGTGAATCCCATCAGCAGCTCCTGAACTCTCCTGCATCTTCCAGTGAAGGTCAGTGACTCCCACATTCACTGAATTCCTTTGGCACGCTCATATTTATGTGAGTTCGTCATTTACTGTCCCCGATCACACTTCACACACTCCACTTTGACATTTACAACACCTGAGGACGCCGTAATGGTTCTAGCAGGCTTCATCTGAAGAACCTCTGCTCTCACGTCTTAAAGCCGCCAGAACTTCACAAAACCCCTAATAGGACCCGTTTGGCAGCAGCGTGGCCTCATGGGAAACGTATTATAAGAGAGTTCAGTGTGAGTTCTCGAAGTGCCTCGTTCCCCTGGAGCTTCTGTTGATATGGAGGATAAAATGATTCAGGATCAAATCAGGGAAAGCGTGACATTGGTTACTCTTACATTCCCTTCAGCAGTGCAGGTCAGTTAGGAGTTTAAGACGGCGTGAAATGAAAGTGGCCTTTAATCCGTGTCTATTAGCCCTGTGTGCTTTCCCAGCTAACAGGAAATGGTTCTTCCAGTAACATTAAACATCTTTAATAATGCTCTCAAGAAATTTGCACAAAAACATCATTCACAGAACATTGTTTTGTACGTTCGTCTAACATTTTTAAATGTTACTACTTGTTTCGGAATGTTCAGAACATTCAAAACTAACATTCTCATATCTTTGCAAAATGGAGTGTTTTTGAACATTTAAAAAAAAACTGGACGTTTTGAAAGTTCCGAGAACATTCAAAAGTAACGTTTTCAGAACTTAAAAGCAAAACATTCTTAGAACATACACTATATTGCCAAAAGTATTGGGATGCTCCTCCAAATCCCTGAGTTCAGGTGTTCAATCCCTTCATGGCCACAGGTGTATAAATCAAGCACTAGGCATGCAGACGCTTCTACAAACATTTGTGAAAGAATGGGTCGCTCTCAGGAGCTCAGTGAACTCAAGCGTGGTACCGTGATAGGTTGCCACCTGTGCAATAAGTCCATTCCTGACATTTCCTCACTACTAAATATTCCACGCTCAACTGTTAGTGGGATTATAACAAAGTGGAAGCAATTGGGAACAACAGCAACTCAGCCATGAAGTGATAGGCCACGTAAAATCACAGAGCGGGGTCAGCGCATGCTGAGGGTCACAGTGCGCAGAAGACACCAACTTTCTGCAGAGTCAATAGCTACAGACCTCCAAACTTCTGTGGCCTTCAGATGAGCTCAAGAACAGTGTGTAGAGAGCTTCATGGAATGGGTTTCCATGGCCGAGCAGCTCATCCAAGCCTTACATCACCAAGAGCAATGCAAAGCGTGGGATGCAGTGGGGTAAAGCACGCCGCCACTGGACTCTAGAGCAGTGAGACGTGTTCTCTGCAGTGACCAATCACGCTTCTCTCTCTGCCAATCCCATGGACGAGTCTGGGTTTGGCGGTTGCCAGGGGAACGTGACTTGCCTGACTGCATTGTGCCAAGTGTAAAGTTTGGTGGAGGGGGGATTATGGGGTTTATTTTATTTGATATTTTATTATTATTCGTGTATTATTCTCTTTGTTGAACTTTTAAAATATGAACAGGACATTTTAATTTATTTAAATGTATTATTTATTTAATAATTTTAATAATGTTCATCAACCACCACAACTGTCACTTTTCAAGTCGGTCCGACAGACTGTAAACTGGTTTTGTTTTGTTTCAATTTGTTTTCCTCAAACGCAACACATTAAGTAAGTTTTTCTAACAGATGGATTTTCTTTTACAGTAAGAAAACAGTTTTTTGGCCAGTGGTCATTTTCATTTGTTTATTTAATTCATTCCCAAATAAAATGATCATGGTTATTTGACATAAAACATGAATGTTTTATAATATTTTAGGTAAAAATGACATGCATCTGAGATCCTGTAATTCGTCACTATAAGTTGTAAAGTTCAGCCAAGAGTGTGTATTTGATTTCTTCAGGTTTTCACAGTCATTATTAATGTGAGGGATGTTTTCATGAAAACCTTGTGGAAGTAATTACAGTATAAAAGAAATGAGCTTGTTTTGTTCTGCTGTTGTCAGGGGTAAACGCATTGCTTAACATGGGTTTGTCCTTGACCTGGACATGCAACAGATAACGTGTGTGTGTGTGTGTGTGTGTTTGTCGCGCTCACACTTTGTAGAGATTATGAGCAGAACAAACAGACTGGCTTACTCTCTGGAGGATGAAACGCATGCAGAAGTGCTCGACCCTGAGCTTATATGAACCCTATAACCTATATTTGATATGCAAAACTGTGTTTTATTCACTTGTGTTATCGTCCAGCAGGTGAAAATGGTGCATCTGATCACTAACTATAAGTGCATGAGCAACTACTAATAATTCCTCTGAATGAGCCCAGGCTTTTCCTCACGCTGCGCTAGACAGAATCTCGTACTTCACATTATCAGGAGGACGGAGTGACATTTGATCCGCGACCCGACCTTGTTCCACTCCGAGGTCGACTGAAGCCCTGCAGATTTTACTGCTCTAATTGTGTATGAGTTTCCATTAATAACAGGATACTGTCTCCACTGACCTGCCCGTCTGACCCCAAAACTCATTTAGAGTTTAATTTCAATTATGAGCAACTGAATCCATCAGTAAAGGACACGAGAGTCACCCGGATTCATCAAGAGACTCTGAATTACTAGGATTGAAGTTTTGAGCTAATTAAAGGAACGATCACTGCCAAAGAGAAAACAGAGCAGCTAGAATATCAATTATTATTTTGGTTTGTTAAAAACTTTAGTCAGTGTTGGCAGTTGTTTAATTTTACACTATATAGACCTATTTTATTTTATTTTATTTTATTTTATTTTATTTTATTTTTGTGCTTATTCTCTTTATTGAAGGATAAAAACAGGACATTTTAATTTATTAAAATGCTTAATTTATTAAATTTATTTATTTATATTTTTGTGCTTATTCCATTGTACTGAACTTTTAAAAATAAGAAGAAGATAAAAACAGGACTTTTTAATTGATTTACTTTATTAATTTATTAATTTTTTTAATGTTAAACAAGCACCACAACTGGTGACTTTCAAGTTGGTCTGACAGACTGTAAACTTTTATTTATTTATTTATTTATTTATTTATTCATTCATTCATTCATTGTTTTATTTTTGTGCTTATTCTGTTTTACTGAACTTTTAAAAATAATAATAAGATGAAAAGCAGGACATTTTATTTATTTATTTCATTTTATTTTATTATTTTATGTTATTTTTAGTGCTTATTCTGTTAATTAAACTTTTAAAATAATAAGATAAAAAATAGGACATTTAAATTTATTAAATATACTAATTTATTCAATTAATTTAATAATTAAAACTATTATCTAATAATTTTATTGTTATTTTTAATAATGAAAATAATGTTAAACAACCACCACAACTGGTCACTTTTCAAGTCGGTCTGACAGACTGTAAACTGGATTATTATATTATATTATATTATATTATATTATATTATATTATATTATATTATACAGGGAGTGCAGAATTATTAGGCAAATGAGTATTTTGACCACATCATCCTCGTTATGCATGTTGTCTTACTCCAAGCTGTATAGGCTGGAAAGCCTACTACCAATTAAGCATATTAGGTGATGTGCATCTCTGTAATGAGAAGGGGTGTGGTCTAATGACATCAACACCCTATATCAGGTGTGCATAATTATTAGGCAACTTCCTTTCCTTTGGCAAAATGGGTCAAAAGAAGGACTTGACAGGCTCAGAAAAGTCAAAAATAGTGAGATATATTGCAGAGGGATGCAGCAGTCTTAAAATAGCCAAGCTTCTGAAGCGTGATCATCGAACAATCAAGCGTTTCATTCAAAATAGTCAACAGGGTCGCAAGAAGCGTGTGGAAAAACCAAGGCGCAAAATAACTGCCCGTGAACTGAGAAAAGTCAAGCGTGCAGCTGCCAAGATGCCACTTGCCACCAGTTTGGCCATATTTCAGAGCTGCAACATCACTGGAGTGCCCAAAAGCACAAGGTGTGCAATACTCAGAGACATGGCCAAGGTAAGAAAGGCAGAAAGTCGACCACCACTGAACAAGACACACAAGCTGAAACGTCAAGACTGGGCCAAGAAATATCTCAAGACTGATTTTTCTAAGGTTTTATGGACTGATGAAATGAGAGTGAGTCTTGATGGGCCAGATGGATGGGCCCGTGGCTGGATTGGTAAAGGGCAGAGAGCTCCAGTCCGACTCAGACGCCAGCAAGGTGGAGGTGGAGTACTGGTTTGGGCTGGTATCATCAAAGATGAGCTTGTGGGGCCTTTTCGGGTTGAGGATGGAGTCAAGCTCAACTCCCAGTCCTACTGCCAGTTTCTGGAAGACACCTTCTTCAGGCAGTGGTACAGGAAGAAGTCTGCATCCTTCAAGAAAAACATGATTTTCATGCAGGACAATGCTCCATCACACGCGTCCAAGTACTCCACAGCGTGGCTGGCAAGAAAGGGTATAAAAGAAGAAAATCTAATGATATGGCCTCCTTGGTCACCTGATCTGAACCCCATTGAGAACCTGTGGTCCATCATCAAATGTGCGATTTACAAGGAGGGAAAACAGTACACCTCTCTGAACAGTGTCTGGGAGGCTGTGGTTGCTGCTGCACGCAATGTTGATTGTGAACAGATCAAAACACTGACAGAATCCATGGATGGCAGGCTTTTGAGTGTCCTTGCAAAGAAAGGTGGCTATATTGGTCACTGATTTGTTTTTGTTTGGTTTTTGAATGTCAGAAATGTATATTTGTGAATGTTGAGATGTTATATTGGTTTCACTGGTAAAAATAAATAATTGAAATGGGTATAAATTTGTTTTTTGTTAAGTTGCCTAATAATTATGCACAGTAATAGTCACCTGCACACACAGATATCCCCCTAAAATAGCTAAAACTAAAAACTACTTAAAATATTGATACAAAAATATTCAGCTTTGATATTAATGAGTTTTTTGTGTTCATTGAGAACATGGTTGTTGTTCAATAATAAAATTAATCCTCAAATACAACTTGCCTAATAATTCTGCACTCCCTGTACTTTTAGTTAATATTAACAAGATAAAAACAGGACATTTGATTTTTGATTGTATTATTTTTATATAGTAAATGTATTCATTAAATATTACATAATTTTATTTATGCTCATATTTATTTTATTTTATTTTATTTTTGTGCGTATTCTCTTTGTTGAAGGATAAAAACAGGACATTTATAATTAAATAGTATTTATTAATATTAAATAATATTCTATAATAATATTAAATACTAAAAATGATTTTAACTTTGATGTAAAACAACACCCACGACGGCTCACTCTCATGCTGGTCCGATCTGTAACCTGGATCAGTCACATGACCCTGTGCTCCTCCATCAGTCACATGACCCTGTGCTCCTCCATCAGTGCTGAACGCTGCAGGTGCATCTCATACGTTTCTGTCCTTCACGCCACTTAAAGAAGACCGTCACTCGGCGGAGAAATGTCAAAGTTTCTTCATTCATTCACTCACGGCGACAGCTTGCATCTGCTCAGCTGTTAGTGCATCCAGATGTGCAGGTTGTCAAGCCCATCATTTCTTCTCGTTTATCCCAAACAAATGGCTTGCATATGGGCTGAACGTCTTTGTCCCAGCAGCAGCGCTCAAAACACTTGACACTGCACGTTTTCTCATCTCATTCAGGATGAAGCCGAGCGCACATGTCAGTTTGATTTATTGGCATACCTCTGTGATGACTACACAGAAGACCTTTCATTGCTCAGTGTCAGACGTCAGTTGATCAGTTACTTGCAAATTAGTTCCAAACATGCAGTCACTAACCAGCCAAACCTTTAAAGACAAATGCAAACTGCACCAGCAGAAACATGATCTCACATTCTCACCCCCAAATGTTCTTCCACTGTCAGCTTTATGCTGATATCAGGCCATCTGCTTGTCTGTTTGTTGAAGACGTTTCTCTGCTCATCTGAGTGGCTTCATTCACTGGCTTTAGGAATAGGAAGGTGCTGCTCATGCATTGGCTCGGACCGGTCGTCCATCTATCTTTCATAGTGATTTCCTCCACAATATTCCTCATTTAAATCATTCATACGCAGAACAAAGGGGCGGGGCCTGGTTAGTTAGTAGTGTGTTGAAACCAAGTGGCAACCTCCCCCAGGTTCTCTTGAAGCCAATATGGCAGTGACTTAAACTGCATTTCATCGACTGGCCACTAGAGACAGGCTCCAGAATGGAGCAGAATCTCATTGAGCCCCATGTTAAAATGCCCAACTTTACAGCAGATAAACACGTTTACAGCCTGGGACAAATTGTGGTTTTGGTCTATACGGCTAATTTTGCCCTTAATGATAACTGTGAGGGGGTGGATTTTTTTTATAGTTCATTCGTTTACATTATATAAAGCCTTAAAGTTCTGCATAATTAAAGGCGTGGTCACTTTGAGTGACAGGTGGATAGCCGTTTGTCTGCTGTCTGTTAGTCATCGCGTCACCTCAGCTCCGCCCACGTCCCGCCTCTTTGCCCATTTTCTGTTATCTGGGAGTGATGCGCGGTGACGTGCTGCTAAGATGGCAACGGCCAGCTCGTCCCTACTTTACGCTTCAAAACTGCTCTTCAGAATCCTATAGGTGACGTCACGGACACTACGTCCATATTTTTTTACAGTCTATGGTTGAAACTGCCGGTTATGAGAAGGGGCGGGACATTTCCCAAACACCAATCACAACACACTGCTCCAACCGACCAATCAGAGCACATTGTGCTTTTCAGAAGGAGGGGCTTCATAGAGACAGGAACTAAACAGAGTTACTGACAGACTGGGAAGAGAGGAGCTGCAACAACGGAGAATATGAGGAAATAATCAACAGTCAAGCAGGAAAACCTGCTCTAGTAGAGCCAGAAAACAACAGCAAGAGTTCCTCTTTAACGCAAGAGCAGACATGAGCATTTGTAACTGTGTAAGCGTTCGCTTGCAGTTATTTCCCTTTTATGAAAACAGTCCGTCAAGCTCCATTTAACACAAAACACAGACAGTGTGTTTGAAGCTATTATGATGAGATATGAGCAATATTTCTCTGGTTCATAAACTCAAGGGTTTTTGAATGAATGAATCTCACCTAGTGTGAACAAAATGTAAATTTAACAATAAATACACTGAAAAAAATTGGAGTAGGATTTACTTTCACTCAGTAATGCTAGTAAATTTTACAAATAATTACGAAAAAAAATTTTTTAATAAAACTTGACATTTTGAAGTTTAAAGACTGAATTAAAGAATTTTTATTACAATTAGTGCTGTCAAATCCATTAATTGAGATCGCATCTAACATAAAAGTTTGTTTATATCTATATACACTCACCTAAAGGATTATTAGGAACACCATACTAATACTGTGTTTGACCCCCTTTCGCCTTCAGAACTGCCTTAATTCTACGTGGCATTGATTCAACAAGGTGCTGAAAGCATTCTTTAGAAATGTTGGCCCATATTGATAGGATAGCATCTTGCAGTTGATGGAGATTTGTGGGATGCACATCCAGGGCACGAAGCTCCCGTTCCACCACATCCCAAAGATGCTCTATTGGGTTGAGATCTGGTGACTGTGGGGGCCATTTTAGTACAGTGAACTCATTGTCATGTTCAAGAAACCAATTTGAAATGATTCGAGCTTTGTGACATGGTGCATTATCCTGCTGGAAGTAGCCATCAGAGGATGGGTACATGGTGGTCATAAAGGGATGGACATGGTCAGAAACAATGCTCAGGTAGGCCGTGGCATTTAAACGATGCCCAATTGGCACTAAGGGGCCTAAAGTGTGCCAAGAAAACATCCCCCACACCATTACACCACCACCACCAGCCTGCACAGTGGTAACAAGGCATGATGGATCCATGTTCTCATTCTGTTTACGCCAAATTCTGACTCTACCATCTGAATGTCTCAACAGAAATCCAGACTCATCAGACCAGGCAACATTTTTCCAGTCTTCAACTGTCCAATTTTGGTGAGCTCGTGCAAATTGTAGCCTCTTTTTCCTATTTGTAGTGGAGATGAGTGGTACCCGGTGGGGTCTTCTGCTGTTGTAGCCCATCCGCCTCAAGGTTGTGCGTGTTGTGGCTTCACAAATGCTTTGCTGCATACCTCGGTTGTAACGAGTGGTTATTTCAGTCAAAGTTGCTCTTCTATCAGCTTGAATCAGTCGGCCCATTCTCCTCTGACCTCTAGCATCAACAAGGCATTTTCGCCCACAGGACTGCCGCATACTGGATGTTTTTCCCTTTTCACACCATTCTTTGTAAACTCTAGAAATGGTTGTGCGTGAAAATCCCAGTAACTGAGCAGATTGTGAAATACTCAGACCGGCCCGTCTGGCACCAACAACCATGCCACGCTCAAAATTGCTTAAAACACCTTTCTTTCCCATTCTGACATTCAGTTTGGAGTTCAGGAGATTGTCTTGACCAGGACCACACCCCTAAATGCATTGAAGCAACTGCCATGTGATTGGTTGATTAGATAATTGCATTAATGAGAAATTGAACAGGTGTTCCTAATAATTCTTTAGGTGAGTGTATATATATATATATATATATATATATATATATATATATATATATATATATATATATATATATATATATATATATATATACCGATCAGGCATAACATTATGACAGGTGAAGTGAATAACACTGATGATCTCTTCATCACGGCTCCTGTTAGTGGGTGGGATATATTAGGCAGCAAGTGAACATTTTGTCCTCAAAGTTGATGTGTTAGAAGCAGGAAAAATGGGCACGCGTAAGGATTTGAGCGAGTTTGACAAGGGCCAAATTGTGATGGCTAGACGACTGGGTCAGAGCATCTCCAAAACTGCAGCTCTTGTGGGGTGTTCCCGGTCTGCAGTGGTCAGGATCTATCAAAAGTGCTCCAAGGAAGGAACAGTGGAGAACCGGAGACAGGGTCATGGGCGGCCAAGGCTCATTGATGCACGTGGGGAGCGAAGGCTGGCCCGTGTGGTCCGATCAAACAGACGAGCTACTGGAGCTCAAACTGCTCAAGAAGTTAATGCTGGTTCTGATAGAAAGGTGTCAGAATACACAGTGCATCTCAGTTTGTTGCGTATGGGGCTGCATAGCCGCTGACCAGTCAGGGTGCCCATGCTGACCCCTGTCCACCGCCGAAAGCACCAACAGTGGCACGTGAGCATCAGAACTGGATCACGGAGCAATGGAAGAAGGTGGCCTGGTCTGAGGAATCACGTGTTCTTTTACATCACGTGGATGGCCGGGTGCGTGTGCGTGGCTTACCTGGGGAACACATGGCACCAGGATGCACTATGGGAAGAAGGCAAGCCGAAGGAGGCAGTGTGATGCTTTGGGCAATGTTCTGCTGGGAAACCTTGGGTCCTGCCATCCATGTGGATGTTACTTTGACTGTAGTCCATCAGCAGTCGTGGGCGGGGCCTAAGCATATGTGATGTCACATTGCATATAAACTGCAAACGGCTTATTCTGAGACACTGCTTATTATAGGGATTAAAAAAGGAGTGGGTGGATTTTTACCTTTATAGGGTGGTTGTGCACACACTGCCGACACACATATATGTTCAAACATCATGTAAAAGTGAATTTTGCATAATAGGTCTCCTTTAACCTCCATGGAACCTTTCCAGGGTTCTTTATAGTGGAAAAAGGATTATTAAAATGTTCATTACTGTAAGAAAAAATGGTTCTTTTAAGAACTGATCACTAAAATTATGGAGCCAAAAACAGTTCTTCTATGGCATCGCTGCACTTTTGGAGTACATTAGAAAGTGATTTGTTTGCATGAAATATGATCTCATTAATCCAGTCTCTCTGAGGTCACGCAGCTTTCGCCTCCAAGTACAGAAACCCAGGAGTCACAGATGTCCATCATACCTTCATAAACTGCCCATAATCTCAGATAAATCAGGATCCATCTTGGCTCTGTTTGTTCGGGCTGCAGTTGCTTCATGACTGAATGATTCAAACAAAATCCCTCAAATTCATCTGGAATGCTGCTGGGCGATAAACACAATATTCATCTTTATGTATCTCTGATTTAAACATCAGCAAATGGAAATAAAAATGGCTTTTGCTTTTATAGTAAAATAGTTTTGTAAAATATCTAGGGAAATATTGCTGTTCATTAATGTGCATTGCCATATATAAATGACAATGATTAATGTCTGACTGGAAAAAAAACATTTTTAAGCCATTTCAGGACAGATACATAAATATGGTGATACTGGATATGGTGTAATGGATGATAAATATTGAGCTCAGGGTTTCAGGTCTGTTCTGCAGCCAATCGCTCCATTATCAGACTGGCTCCATCCCAGCGCCGCTCGCTGTCCAATCTCACACGCAGAAGACCTGGCGTCCAGAAACTGCTTCAGTCTTGACCTTCAACACAACAGAATGATCACCAGCTCACTTCATACTGGAAGCTTGTTTCTGCATGGAATAAAAACATTAAAAAGTTACAAATATACAAATATTATTTTACAATTTTTTGACTTTTTTTAAAAACTTTTTTTCCCTCAGAATTGCAGGTTTATACAGTATGTCGCAATTTATACAATATCTTGCAATGTTGCAGTTTATAAAAAGTCAGAATTGTGAGATAAAAATGACCTTTTTAATTTTTTTATTCAAGCTTCCGTCTCACCTTAATAAACCAAAAACAGTGAACACATAAGAAAAAAATCATGCCTTTGTAAATCACAATTATGAGATTAAATTGAGGCGAAATTGAGTCTTAATTATGAGATGCAAAGTTAAAATTATTACTTAAAAAAACATAATTATGACATTAAAAGACGATATTATGACAAAATTGTGAAATTCTGACTTTAAAAGTCAATTATGACAGTCATAATTCTGATTTAAAAAGTCATAACTGACATAAAAAGGTAAAATTATCACATTAAAAAGTCAAAATTATGACATCAAAATTTTTTAATTCTGACTAAAAAGTCATAATTGACATAAAAAAGGCGAAATTATGAAACAATGAAATTCTGACTTAAAAAATAAAAAAACATTAAAAAAACAAATCAAAATTATGACAAAAGTTAAAATTATGACTAAGAAGTCATAATTATGATGTTAAAAGGGAAAATTGACATACTAAATTATAATTATGAGATTAAAAGTCAACATTTTTACTTAAAAGTGCATAATTATTACATTACAATTCAATATTATGACAAAAATTTGAAATTCCAATGTAAAAAGTCATAATTAGGACATAAATCAAAATTATGACAATGATGTAAGTTATAGACAAAAAAGGCGAATTTATAACATACTAAATCAAATTCATGACATAAAAATGTGAAATACGCTTCATGTATAGAATTAGATGGCATCATTTTATAGATTTAGTTTTAATTCATTTGTTATTTTAATCAAATTTTATTACAGCTCGTAAATCACTTGAAAAAATTAAAATAACCCATTAAACATGAAAGTATGATGCAATCATTTAAGACATTTCTCCCTTTTTGGCATGAAGGGTTCTTTAAAATTGAGTCAAGAACCCTAGAGTTCTATAAAGAACCTTTTTCTCTAAAAGTGAGATTCCGGTGTAGACAAAAATGTCATGATAGTATGCTTTGTTTGCTGTTTAAAGAGTTTGTACATCTTTTCATCACTGATACGTCCTTATGCATGACACATACTGTCATAAATGTTTGTCTGGCCGCCATTTCTTCAGTATCCTGCTAGTGTGACTAAAGGAGTCAAGACATTTACGGTTTCCCCTCTGGAAGTCTTTTAAAGGACGGATGTGGACACATACCTGTGGTTAAAATAAAGCTCTTGTGCTGTAATTGGAAGTAAAGCATTTCATTATTTCACTCTATATTGTCTCGAGCAAACAAAATGACTTGGTTTTATTGAGCGGGCGCTCGCATACCCCCCGTCACCGGCCCTCCAAGTGCGATCGTGGCCAAGTGGAGCAGAAAGAAGCAATTGTGCACTTTTATTGAACTGTAATGGACTGATTCATCGTACGGCTTCGGGAGTCGGGCTCCTCTGGACTACCTTCACGGTGGAAAGGTGCCAAAGCGCTGTCTCAGCTCCGCATAAAAATAAATGAGAAGCGCCGGAGCCAGGGAAGCAAAGCCAAAGGATATTGTTCCATTCCAGGTCCTGGCCTCTCGAAGGCAATTTAAATAACTGGATGTGACAATCAAGAGCTCTTCTAGAGAAGATGGATACGGCCACTCGCTGCAGTAGCTAAACAGTCAATTGAAAAATGACAATTTGAGTTGAATGTTTGGTTTAGCCCTTTCGAGTGGAACAAATTGGGACTTAGCATAAGGAGACGTCGAGGAAAGATGTAATCAATCTGAAGCATGTGATCCATAACGGGCCTAACCATCTCTGAGTTTAATAGTTCTGTTAATGTTCTTTTGTGGGACAGACAGAGCATTTCATCTTCCGTGTTTCAGTGTTTAACTTGGGGTTCAAATCTATAGAGGAATTTCTTTCTCGAAACAAGACATGAAGGAGAGCGGGGCTAGTTGTCACATATTTTTATGGTAGGTTTATTCATTTTAAGGCAATTTCTATAGAAGCATATTTCCTGATGGCGAGATGTGAACTCAGAATTCCAAGACGGCGAGATGTAAACTCAGAATTCCGAGATGGTGAGATGTGAACTCAGAATTCCAAGACGGCGAGATGTAAACTCAGAATTCCGAGATGGTGAGATGTGAACTCAGAATTCCGAGATGGTGAGATGTGAACTCAGAATTCCGAGACAGCGAGATGTAAACTCAGAATTCCGAGACGGTGAGATGTGAACTCAGAATTTCGAGATGGTGAGATGTGAACTCAGAATTCTGAGATGGTGAGATGTGAACTCAGAATTCCGAGACGGCGAGATGTAAACTCAGAATTCCGAGATGGTGAGATGTGAACTCAGAATTCTGAGATGGTGAGATGTGAACTCAGAATTCTGAGACGGTGAGATGTGAACTCAGAATTCCAAGACGGCGAGATGTAAACTCAGAATTCCGAGATGGTGAGATGTGAACTCAGAATTCCGAGATGGTGAGATGTGAACTCAGAATTCCGAGACAGCGAGATGTAAACTCAGAATTCCGAGACGGTGAGATGTGAACTCAGAATTTCGAGATGGTGAGATGTAAACTCAGAATTCCGAGATGGTGAGATGTGAACTCAGAATTCCGAGATGGTAAGATGTAAACTCAGAATTCCGAGATGGCGAGATGTGAACTCAGAATTCCAAGACGGCGAGATGTAAACTCAGAATTCCGAGATGGTGAGATGTGAACTCAGAATTCCGAGATGGTGAGATGTGAACTCAGAATTCCGAGACAGCGAGATGTAAACTCAGAATTCCGAGACAGCGAGATGTGAACTCAGAATTTCGAGATGGTGAGATGTGAACTCAGAATTCTGAGATGGTGAGATGTGAATTCAGAATTCCGGGACGGCGAGATGTAAACTCAGAATTCCGAGATGGTGAGATGTGAACTCAGAATTCCGAGATGGTGAGATGTAAACTCAGAATTCTGAGACGGTGAGATGTGAACTCGGAATTTCGAGATGGTGAGATGTGAACTCAGAATTTCGAGATGGTGAGATGTGAACTCAGAATTCAGAGTGTGAGATGTGAACTCAGAATTCCTAGACGGCGAGATGTAAACTCAGAATTCCGAGATGGTGAGATGTGAACTCAGAATTCCGAGATGGTGAGATGTGAACTCAGAATTCTGAGATGGTGAGATGTGAACTCAGAATTCTGAGACGGCGAGATGTAAACTCAGAATTCCGAGATGGTGAGATGTGAACTCAGAATTCCGAGATGGTGAGATGTAAACTCAGAATTCTGAGATGGCGAGATGTGAACTCAGAATTCCGAGATGGCGAGATGTGAACTCAGAATTCCGAGATGGCGAGATGTAAACTCAGAATTCCGAGACAGCGAGATGTAAACTCAGAATTCCGAGATGGTGAGATGTAAACTCAGAATTCCGAGATGGCGAGATGTGAACTCAGAATTCCAAGACGGCGAGATGTAAACTCAGAATTCCGAGATGGTGAGATGTGAACTCAGAATTCCGAGATGGTGAGATGTGAACTCAGAATTCTGAGATGGTGAGATGTGAACTCAGAATTCCGAGACGGCGAGATGTAAACTCAGAATTCCGAGATGGTGAGATGTGAACTCAGAATTCCGAGATGGTGAGATGTGAACTCAGAATTCTGAGATGGTGAGATGTAAACTCAGAATTCCGAGATGGTGAGATGTAAACTCAGAATTCCGAGATGGCGAGATGTGAACTCAGAATTCCAAGACGGCGAGATGTAAACTCAGAATTCCGAGATGGTGAGATGTGAACTCAGAATTCCGAGATGGTGAGATGTGAACTCAGAATTCTGAGATGGTGAGATGTGAACTCAGAATTCCGAGACGGCGAGATGTAAACTCAGAATTCCGAGATGGTGAGATGTGAACTCAGAATTCCGAGATGGTGAGATGTGAACTCAGAATTCTGAGATGGTGAGATGTGAACTCAGAATTCCGAGACGGAGAGATGTGAACTCAGAATTCCGAGATGGTGAGATGTAAACTCAGAATTCCGAGATGGCGAGATGTGAACTCAGAATTCCGAGATGGCGAGATGTGAACTCAGAATTCCGAGATGGTGAGATGTGAACTCAGAATTCCAAGACGGCGAGATGTAAACTCAGAATTCCGAGATGGTGAGATGTGAACTCAGAATTCCGAGATGGTGAGATGTGAACTCAGAATTCCAAGACGGCGAGATGTAAACTCAGAATTCCGAGATGGCGAGATGTGAACTCAGAATTCCGAGATGGTGAGATGTGAACTCAGAATTCCGAGATGGTAAGATGTAAACTCAGAATTCCGAGATGGCGAGATGTGAACTCAGAATTCCAAGACGGCGAGATGTAAACTCAGAATTCCGAGATGGTGAGATGTGAACTCAGAATTCCGAGATGGTGAGATGTGAACTCAGAATTCCGAGACAGCGAGATGTAAACTCAGAATTCCGAGACAGCGAGATGTGAACTCAGAATTTCGAGATGGTGAGATGTGAACTCAGAATTCTGAGATGGTGAGATGTGAATTCAGAATTCCGGGACGGCGAGATGTAAACTCAGAATTCCGAGATGGTGAGATGTGAACTCAGAATTCCGAGATGGTGAGATGTAAACTCAGAATTCTGAGACGGTGAGATGTGAACTCGGAATTTCGAGATGGTGAGATGTGAACTCAGAATTTCGAGATGGTGAGATGTGAACTCAGAATTCAGAGTGTGAGATGTGAACTCAGAATTCCGAGACGGCGAGATGTAAACTCAGAATTCCGAGATGGTGAGATGTGAACTCAGAATTCCGAGATGGTGAGATGTGAACTCAGAATTCTGAGATGGTGAGATGTGAACTCAGAATTCCGAGACGGCGAGATGTAAACTCAGAATTCCGAGATGGTGAGATGTGAACTCAGAATTCCGAGATGGTGAGATGTAAACTCAGAATTCTGAGATGGCGAGATGTGAACTCAGAATTCCGAGATGGCGAGATGTGAACTCAGAATTCCGAGATGGCGAGATGTAAACTCAGAATTCCGAGACAGCGAGATGTAAACTCAGAATTCCGAGACGGTGAGATGTGAACTCAGAATTTCGAGATGGTGAGATGTGAACTCAGAATTCTGAGATGGTGAGATGTGAACTCAGAATTTCGAGATGGTGAGATGTGAACTCAAAATTCTGAGATGGTGAGATGTGAACTCAGAATTCCGAGACGGCGAGATGTAAACTCAGAATTCCGAGATGGTGAGATGTGAACTCAGAATTCTGAGATGGTGAGATGTGAACTCAGAATTCCGAGACGGCGAGATGTAAACTCAGAATTCCGAGATGGTGAGATGTGAACTCAGAATTCCGAGATGTCGAGATGTGAACTCAGAATTCCGAGATGGCGAGATGTGAACTCAGAATTCCGAGATGGCGAGATGTGAACTCAGAATTTCGAGATGGTGAGATGTGAACTCAGAATTCCGAGATGTCGAGATGTGAACTCAGAATTCCGAGATGGTGAGATGTGAACTCAGAATTCCGAGATGGTGAGATGTAAACTCAGAATTCTAAGATGGTGAGATGTGAACTCAGAATTCCGAGACAGTGAGATGTGAACTCAGAATTCTGAGATGGTGAGATGTGAACTCAGAATTCCGAGACGGCGAGATGTAAACTCAGAATTCCGAGATGGTGAGATGTGAACTCAGAATTCCGAGATGGTGAGATGTAAACTCAGAATTCTGAGATGGCGAGATGTGAACTCAGAATTCCGAGATGGCGAGATGTGAACTCAGAATTCCGAGATGGCGAGATGTAAACTCAGAATTCCGAGACAGCGAGATGTAAACTCAGAATTCCGAGACGGTGAGATGTGAACTCAGAATTTCGAGATGGTGAGATGTGAACTCAGAATTCTGAGATGGTGAGATGTGAACTCAGAATTCCGAGACAGCGAGATGTGAACTCAGAATTTCGAGATGGTGAGATGTGAACTCAAAATTCTGAGATGGTGAGATGTGAACTCAGAATTCCGAGACGGCGAGATGTAAACTCAGAATTCCGAGATGGTGAGATGTGAACTCAGAATTCTGAGATGGTGAGATGTGAACTCAGAATTTCGAGATGGTGAGATGTGAACTCAGAATTCCGAGATGTCGAGATGTGAACTCAGAATTCCGAGATGGTGAGATGTGAACTCAGAATTCCGAGATGGTGAGATGTAAACTCAGAATTCTAAGATGGTGAGATGTGAACTCAGAATTCCGAGACAGTGAGATGTGAACTCAGAATTCCGAGATGTAAACTCTTCAGAAACAATTCAGAATGGCAAGATATAGACTCACAATTGTGAGGAAAAAGTCAGAATTGTGAGAAATAAAAGTCACAATTACCTTCTTTTTTTAAATTTTTATTCCGTGGCAGAAACAAGATTCCATACATTTCTTACACAAACCTTAAAGTCTGAACATTCCCACATTATAGCTCAGGGGTGCAGCTCATTCAACACACTCTAAAGTGTGTTTTCGTAGATGCTGGAATCAGATGGAGACGTGATCTTCGTGTCGCTCCCGGATCACCAGCTGAGCTTCAGCGCAGGAGGAACATCTCAGCGTTTCAGTGGCGTGACATTAACCACTTCACGAGGTCAAGAAGTAGCCCGTGTTATTGCCCAGCTTCCCAGGCTCCTGCGGATAATCCAATATAGGAATATTCCAGTAGTCTCTCTCCAGGGAAATCTGATAGGCTTTATCCAGACTATATTTTGTCTTGTGGAACATGAGGCATTCTGCTTCCTCGTGTGAAAAAACTAGTGCTTTTTATTCTCATATGCTCCTACTTTTAAATGGCAAAACTATGCATTAACTTCTAATGTCTGTATAATTAACATTTAATTTGGTTTCCCATCTAACAAAAATATGTTCTAAGAGCATTTTACTAACATTAAAAACATTATTCCTGAATGTTCAAAACATCCAGTTTTCTCGGTTATGGGAACGTTAGAGAACACATAAAGGGAATGTTTTATCATTTTTTTATTATGGGAATGTTACTTTTTGAGCTCATTTTTGCTAATACACAATTATCTGCAATAAAAGTCTCAATATTGACTCATATGAGTTGTGTGTTGTGTGAGCATGAAGCTATAATAGAACATATCCAAAAACAAACAATTAAAATAGTGTTTGTTATTGTTAATGTTGATGATTTCCTTCACTTTGGTAATCACTGTCAGTAAATTCACATTACTTTCAAATGTTTATTCGGTGTTGGCAGAACAGCCAAATGAACTTCCTCTCAGTCTCAATGTGTTGGTGTTTTAGTGTCTGAAGAGTGTTAGACACGCAAACACTGACCCCTAGTGGCCAGGAGAGGCCAGTGACACTTCTCATGCTGATTCTTTTTAATGAATCTTTTCGGACAATGAACCGGTTCAATAGAAATGATTCGCCGATTCGTTTGAGTCACTCCAAAGTGTTCCCAGAAGTTCAAGCGCAGCTCCTTTTTGAAGGTAAATATTCATTAAACATGCTGATGTTATAACTTTTGTTCACTTAATCCAGCCTAAGTGGGTTCACTGATGGTTTTAGAGGATTTTTGGGCACTTCAGTCTGTGAGATCATCATTTGAGATGGTTTATGATTGTCTTTCTTTGCGTTAGTTTAGTGAATTCTGTCCTTCAAACTATAATTTTATTACAAACTGCTTTAATTGTACTACCCCAGTGTGACAACATGCCCCTGTGTATAGTGTCAATGTGTGTAAATGAACTTAAAAAGTCATAATTTGTGTTTTTTCCTAATTATGAGATAGAAGTCTAAATTGTTACATTGAAAAATTATAATTGACATACTAAGTCATAATTATGAGATAAAAGTCAAAATATTATCCTAAGTTATAATTTTGACTTTTTATGTTATAATTATGACAAAAAGTCAAAATTAAGGAATACTTATTCATTATAGGATTAAAAAGTCATAATTATGACATACATGTCAAAATATTACATACTAAATCATAATTTTGACATTTGGTTTATTATAAGATAAAAACTGAAATTATTACAAAAAAAATCCTAATTGTCATAGTAAGTCATAATTATGAGATAAAAGCAATAAGTCATAATTTTGATGTTTTCATAACTATGACAAAAAGTCAAAATTATGAAAGTCAAAATTAAGGAATACTTATTCATTATAGGATTAAAAAGTCATTATGGAATTAAAAAGTAGAATTTATGAGGTAAAAAGTTAAAATTATGACTTTTAAAGTCATGATTTAAACGTTTTATGTCACAATTTCAATTTTGTATGTCATCATTTTGACTCTAATGTCATAATTATGACATAAAAAAATCATAATTATGCCAGAAAGTAAAAATGATGACAGTCAAAATGAAGGAATACTTATTCATTAAAGGATTAAAAAGTCATAATTATGATAAAAAGTCAAATTTATGACAAAAAGTCAAAATTATGACAGTCGGTCATATTAAATTATGACAGTCTGTGACAAAATTATGACAGTCGGTTATGGCATACTTAGTCATTATGGAATTAAAAAGTAGAACTTATGAGGTAAAAAGTCAAAATTATGACTTTCTGTCATAATTATGACTTTTAAAGTCATGATTTAAACGCTTAATGTCATAATTAAAATTTTGTATGTCATCATTTTGACTCTAAAGTCATAATTAAGTCATATTTCTGTCATGTTCTTGTCGTCTGATGTGGCAGGAAGGGTCTTCCCCACAGATGTGATTGTGTTATGTTGAGCAGAAGCAGAAGTGCGTCTGAACCCGTGAGATCTTGGGTGGTCTGAGACGGATGGGGTAAATATCACACTGGGCCTCATTTACTCCAGTACGGTGTTTTTTTAAAGCATGTATATTTTATGGTTTGCGGTTTTAAGGAGTTTTGATGCTAAAGTGTCGCTGGCTTCATGAAGCGTGTCTATAAATCAGAAAGGTTAGGACGAGGAGAACGCAGAGCCGACTGCCAAGAAAACCTGTGATGAATGTTCACTGAGTGACGCTTTTATAGTCTTGTTAGAGTTCATGTCTATCCTTTCATGATTTCAATAAATAATACACAAGCTGGAGAGAAATCCATGCCAGCGGTAGTTGAGTCTAATCTGTTGTGTATAGACGATTCCCTGCGGATTGGGTGTTTTAGCAGCGTGGAGCCTTTTTAGTGCTGTTTACAAAGACAAGAGTCACTGCTAGTGCTCACGACTGATTCTCTACAAACTCCAAATCATGTCACAGACTGTGTTTGTACACAACACCACCGGTCAAAAGATTCCTGAAGGATCATGTGACACTGAAGACTGGAGTAATGATGATAAATTCAGCTTTGATCACAGGAATAAATTACACTTTACTATATATTCACATAGAGAACAGCTGCTTTACACTGGAATAATATTTCACTGCTTTACTGTAGTTATGATCAGATTAATGAGCAGAAGAGACATCAGAACATTGTAATTATTCCAAACATTTGACTCAGATTTGAGTTGGGAATGTTTGAATGAGTGAATATTTCGAGGTCTTCTGAAGGTGATGTGAGTGATCAGGTCTGGCACATCCGCTTCGTTTGTGAGAGTTTTCTCCAGAATGGCACACAGAACAGGCACAGATGTGAAGTATTTATCAGAAGATGGCTGTTCTCCTCAAAGGTCTCCCGCCATCTGTCGTGCTGCACACAGGCTTTAAAGGAATAATCATCATCCTGTATGTTCTTCTAATGCTTAATTTCATCAAACACAATAGATGATGATAGGCAGAAGCTTCTTTCTTATGATTTATTCACCTTGGTTGAGTAAATAATAATTTTAGTGGGAATTATTATCCCTGTCGCATCCACAGCAGTTTGTATTTTCTGCTTATTTATATTGTCTTTGCTGATTTTTGTTTGTGACGAGTTGAATTTTGTATGCATTTTGTCTGAATATTGAACCATAATGGACAGAAAATACAATAATCTCAATTTCTTGACCTGTAGAGTTGGTTGACATTTACAATGTTTTTTGTTGTTGCATAAAATGTATTTATGGCCAAAAACATATTCATATTTACTGTAGAATATTTATTTTATATGTATAAATGAGATGCATATAAAAACAATGCATTAGTGGTGGGGATTTGGCAGTGACCAGTAGGAGGCGCTGAGTGACTCTTTTAGTTACAGCGATGTCCTTATATAAGATTTATATATCATTCACCAAACCGATTTGACCTAAAACATTCATTCATTTAAAAAGGAAACATGTGACTGCCTTTATATACTATTTATTGAATCATTCACTTAATTGATCCAGTCAAAATATTGCATACTAAATCATAATTTAGACATTTGGTCAATTATGAGATAAAAGCCTAAATTATTACAAAATTATCGTAATTGACATACTAAAAAAGTCAAAATTATGATATAAAACTCAAAATATTACGTAGTAAGTCATAATTTTGACTTTTTATGTCATAATTATAACAAAACAGTCATAGTAGTCATTAAAAAGAATTGAAATTATGACTTTTAAAGTCGTGATTTGAAATTTTTGTCATAACTTTAATTTTATATGTCGTAATTATGACATAAAAAGTCAAAATTATGACTTGGTATGTAATATATTGACTTTTTATGTCATAATTTTGATTTAGTATGTCAGTTACAATCTCATAATTCTGATTTACAAAAGCGTGATTTTTCCCTTGTTGTGGCAGAAATGATCTTCCATATAAATATGTAAAAACATACAGCTGCTTTTATGCTTTCAAATACAGTATATTTGAACCTAAAATGATTCATTTAAAAAGGAAACACGTGACTGCCTTTAAATACAAAAAAAATTGTGGACATGCCTATTTCATTTTTTCCTAGACATACATTTGAATAAAATGCATTTGGTGAGGAAAAACTACTTTGATTCCAGCAGAATATTGACCGGATCAAACAGTCAGAATGTTCCTGAAGTATCGTTTTACTAACACCATGATGGTCTTTTTATATTTCAAGCCTCAGTCGTTGCGCTCATCTTTTCTTCCCTGTTGTGCCACATATCTGAGTCAAACGCTTCTCAAACAAGAACAAATGTAGGGCGGGGCTTTGATTTTGTCTTTGAGGAATTGATTGGCTGGCTGTGATTGATCTCATGTGAGTGACAGGTTGCCCCGCCCTCGTCATCAGAGAAGAGATGAAGTTATTCTGATTCAAGATTATGAATTTATAATAAACATTGCAATATTCCATTAAAAACAAGAACTGTCCGTTTTGATTTCATGGTGACTTTAACAGTGAATCGTTTCACCATTGAATGCTCTTCTTTGACCAGCAGAGGATGCTGAATCTCTACACACTCATGCTGACTCTCGGGAAAACATGCTCACACTGAAATAGACACTCATTCAGCGTTTTCATGTGACGTCAAAACAAGGCTTTCCAGTCATTTTTACCAGGTTTGTAAAATGATATTAAAAGACCAAATTCAATACACACCTTATTGATAATGCATGCAGGCGAGCAAATGAACCCAGAATATAAGTGTTTTTCCATAGAAAACCATTATAAAGTAAACTCTTAACCATTTTAGCGTGTTGTGTTCATATTCGGGTTCATCTGAATGCATGTATATAGTGTGCATCATAAGTGTTATTCACGTTAAGCTTTTTTAGTGATTGAAATACTACAGCAGGTGTCTATATGGATCACAAGTGGCCAAAACTTCACATATTTTGCTGCAGTTATGGATGTTTTTCAGTCATGTGACTGAACACTATGAATTACAAATAATTTTCTGAAACCCACAGCTGCAAACACTCGACCAAAAGACACTTGTGGCTTTGATTTGATGGGAGATTTTCACTTATTTGATGTCATTACAGTGCTTACGGCAGCTCTGTATTGATATTCCTCAAATGTTCCAGTTTTATTGGTTCTGTTAAGTCAATCATCACTTGTACTAGTGCTCATGTTTTCACTTAGTATTAAAGTTTAGTGTGTAACTCGTCCTGCAGTGTTTGTGTGAAAATCTCCGCTCTGTCCAGCATTCAAACAGTGATGACATCATTATAATATCTCCATACTGAATTCTAATGGGTCTTTTCTTTCTTGCATATATTTTAACTGCAGTTATTACGGTCTTATCTTTATTAATTCTTACATGTTAATAGTGAAGCAATTTGCTCTGCAGCATTGAATTTACACAGAGCGAAAATCTATGGAAGCTTGTTTCCACAGAATAAAAAAGATAATTGTGACTTTTTATCTCACAATTCTGACTTTTATTCTTGCAATTGCTTTTGCAATTCAGAATTGTGAGATAACAAGTCTCAAGTACTTTAAAAGGGCCCTTGGTTATGATTGGACTTTGTTAACTTTAGTGAGTGTGCAATGTCGCGGTTTGAGCATAAACAACATCTGCAAAGTTCAGACGCTCCATTTTCTTTTACAGAAATCTCTTTTTAAGGACTACAACAAACGGCTGGTAGGGACTACAACGAGCTTCTTCACGGGTTAGTGACATCACAAACCCTCAAATTTACATAAACCCCGCCCCCGGGAGCATGTTGAGAAGAGGAAGAGTTGTTGTAGTCGAGCACATTTGGGAGTCGCTCAAGCTCTCATCCGTCTTTCACTTTTATTGATACAGTACGAACACAAATGCAATAGCATGTCATAAAGCAAGATGACAGCATAAATTATAATCTCACAACAGTTCCCACACCAGTGATTTATAGATTATCATGACAGAGCATGCTAATCAATGACTGAAGATCGTTAACTCATAAATTCATCAACTATCCCTTCAGAAACATCTCATTCTACATGTCCTCACTTCTTCTTGAGTCTCTCCATCATTGTCCGATTTGAACATAAAAGGCTGAACAGTTTCTGATATTTTCAGGCGTGTCTGCGTGAGGTAATCAGAGCTGCTAACACAAGCTCTTGAAGCTCCGCCCTCTTCTAGAAAGAAGGCGGAAGCAGCCGCTCATTTACATTTAAAGGAACACACACACAAAAACAGTGCATTATTGCTCACCCTCAAAAAGTTTTGACATGCTATAAAAAATGGGATATTTTTAGCTATAACTTCATAGACACACTCTGGGGACATCAGAGACTTATTTTACATCTTGTAAAAAGGGCATTATAGGACCCCTTTAACAGAAACAAGCTTCCATATTAAACCACGGTTTAATAGAGTGCTCTAGATTGAAATGCAAATGTAGTTTATTGCTGATTTGATTTTGTGTCCGGTGCTTTAACGGTTATCTCCACATGTGATGGGCCTTTTACCTTTTCCTTGCGTTCAGTTAAAACGTGAAAGCTGTGCAGATGGGAATTGTGCAATCGATAAATCGTTCTCTCTGCCGTGGTGTTTTTGCTGAGTTGGCTTCCACTTTCCTCAGAGAACTCGCTCAAAGCTCAGAGACACGCGTGTCCGTGTCGGACGTCCAGGCTTTAAATGGCATTTTACAGACTGTGCAGCTCACGCACAAAGGGCCAGCTGCATTTATCTGTACATTTTTGGTAATTTCATGATTTGCTAACATAATGCAATCTGACAACGTCATAACTTGTGTTTTAAGTGCATTTTGAACATTGCATTCTCTAGCACAAAATTTCCCAACCTTATGTCAGCCGATCCACTTGCACATCCTGATTTTGCCAAGTTAGACGCTTTCCTGGAACAACATTCCTGTCCGAAAATGTCATTATAACCATATTTCTACCCCTAAACCAACCCCATAACTTATCCCTAAAATAAGTATGTATATACAGAAGCACCTAACCCTAGTTGTAAGCCTAAAATTGACAAAAAACTGTAAACTTGTCCCTCAGTCTGATCCTGGAACATGTTGCACTTGGTGAAATCAGGTTTTGCGAACCACTTGATATTTACTTGAAACCGCTCTGATACTTTAAATGAATATTTCACAAATTTAACCACACATTTGCATGTTCGTGGTTCTTTGATGACGGTTAATGGCCACATGACATGCAGGTAAACATAAAATATTTCATCTTTTTTAGTAAGTTTCATTTTTTATGTAAATTAAATGTATTTTTATTAATATTATTATTATGGTAACACGTTGCAATAAAGTCTCATTCACATTAGTTCATGCATAAACTAACAAGCATTTAGCATTTATTAATTCTTAAATAATGATACATTTACTGGAGAAGTCTTGTTTACTGAAACATTTATCAAAACTAAGTACATTTTTGCTTAAAACAAGAACAAATATCTGCCAATGGGGTCAGAAAAAGAAACTTGTTTTCCCTTTGAATTAACTCCATTGCCAGATATTTGTTCATTTAGATTTCTTTCCTTTAATATCTCCAGTAAATGTATCTTGATTTAAGAATTTTTAGATATTTGTGCTGGAAAACAAGATAGAAACACTGAGGAAGAGCATCATTTTCTAGTATGTGATCTGTACGTTTCTTCCTGGAGAAATAAACCTCTTCATTTATTTGAAATTCCTGATTATGAAGCACTTTTTGAGATGATCAGCTTTTGCTCGTATGGAAAAGCCTTTACACAGGTGAGCTTTGACTGATGTGTTGAATATTGCTTATGACCATTTGTACATTTTCAGCATATTTTTCACACACAGGAGAGATTTATCAACCTTCCTCCAGTCTAAGCTATAGTTCCATTTAATCAATCATGCGTGTCTCAGAACTCATGGATTTCTGGTGAGTGATGTCGGTTTAAGGGTCTGTTTCTCTCGAGTAAAGGGCTCTAATCAATCTGAGATAAAAATAATGCAGCATGTTTGGAGTGTTAATCAAACGTCTGGCGCTCAGACTGATTTGATATAAACCAACCGTTTGAACTTTAGTGTTCAGAGTTTCACTCAGAGTATTGATAGATGCGACGGTCGTTTCTGTGCAGAAGACCATTTAGCTCTGTAACTTTACTAAATTATTATGCAATATTAATATGTTGTAATTTACTGTGATGTGTATCAATGAGGATGTCTTTCACTGCAGAGGCACACATCGGCACAAAACTTCTCCGGTTGGTGACTTGTGAGTTTAATATTTTATCCAGTGCACTGTGAATTATTTTTTTTTGTGACGTTGTAAATAAAACAATGATTGCTGGAGTATGTTTTACGAGAAACTACTATTTTTAGTTTACTTTTAGTGTTTTGGTGGTTTTAGTTCCGGGTGTTTGCTAGGGTGTTGCTAGGATGATATTAGGGCGTTCTGAGTGGTTGCTATGGTGATACTGGGAGGGGTTCTAGGTGGTTTTAGTTCGGGGTGGTTGCTAGGATGGTACTAGGGTGTTCTGGGTGGTTGCTAGGGCGATACTAGGGTGTTCTGGGTTGTTTTAGTTCTTTGTGGTTGCTGGGATGAGGCTGTTGCTAGGATGATACTAGAGTGTTCTGGATGGTTGCTAGGGTGATACTGGTGTATTCTAGGTGGTTGCTAGGGTGTTTCTAGGATGATATTAGGGTGTTCTGATTGGTTGCTAGGGCATTGCTAGGGTGATACTGGGGTGTTCTGGGTGGTTGCTAGGGTGTTGCTAGGATGATACTAGGGTGTTCTGGGTGGTTGCTAGGGTGTTGCCATGATGATACTAAGGTGTTTTGGGTGGTTGCTAGGCCATTGCTTGGGTGATACTGGGATGTTCTGGGTGGTTGCTAGGATTTTTTGTAAATTAGTAGTTGTAATTGCTTGTGAAATTTATTTGCAATTTCTGAGTGGAAAAAGTAAATCGTACACCAGTTTTTTTCAGTGTATGTTTAGACATGAATGTAATGTGTTGTATAACAGGAATGCGTGCATGGAGACTGTTGTATACTTATAATGAAGCAGCATGCATACTGATAAAGCTCTGATCAAACTAATAGCTGTAGAACAACCTGGAAACCCAGAAGTGAACAACCCATTTCCTCTTAATCTCATTTCTACTCTTTGACCAAGCAATTTAAATGGTATTTGGGGCGCAGTTGTGTTTGAGTGCTCAAGGCCATAATTAGTTTTAAGTTTTAAGTGCATAAAGCTACTCATTGTTTAACAGATGATGAACAAACAGACATGGAAAAATCATACAAATTCTCATATGATAAATTTACATTGTCTAACATGAAGAAAATCCAAAACCTGACATAAATATATCTGCAGATTGATTAAATATTAATGAGCGTGTTGCGTTCACAAACAAGTCAATCACCGGTCTGCTGTTTATTAAAGGAGCAGACTCGATTCACATCAGACCGCAGAGGCTGTTCAGAATGTCTAATAGATAGATAGATAGATATGCACTAATTCTTTGGGCCTTGTTTCCATTTATTAAAGGGAACCTATTATGTCCCTTTTCACAAGATGTAATATAAATCTCTGGTGTCCCCAGAATGTGTCTGTGAAGTTTCAGCTCGAAAGATCATTTATTATAGCTTGTCAAATTTGCCCCTATTTGGGTGTGAGCTAAAACACGCTGTTTTTGTGTCCCTTTAAATGCAAATGAGCTGCTGCTCCCCGCCCCCCTTCCAGAAGAGGGCGGATCCTTTACACAAGCTTCACAAACTCCGTCAACAACAAAACAGGCAAATCTCACTCAGCCAAAATGTCAGAAATAAGCAGTTGTGGAGCAGCCGTACATGTTTGAGCCGGAGTCGACACAGATGAGAGACTCAGGAAGAGCTCCACACCTTTAGACTGAAAGGTTAGTGGATAATTTATGTAACGTTAGTTGTTGTGGAGTTACGTTGATTCAACTCATCGACTAGCATGTACCGTCATGTTAATCTATATGTTGTTTCATCTATATCTATATACGTCATGTTAAATTGTTGTATAGGTGCTCGCGTGGGAACGTAACACATCCGTCACCTGACTATACAATGCATAATAAATGTGTGTTTATGAATTACGCAGATAGTGAGCGTTTTCAGGATGACACAGCTCTAGTCTCTGTGAATACAGTCAGAGACGATAACTTTAGCCATATTAGCCGTACAGTATTCTAGAAAGCTCATTCAGAAAGGAAATCTACAAACATTCACAGAATATGAAGTGCCATCCTCACTTGTTCTGGATATGAAGTAAAAGCACGAAGCGTTGGTATTGACCCGTCCTTCAGAAACAACTTTTTCACAAATCCAGCGTTGAACTGAACCTCGTTGGTGAAGCAGTCACGCGTAAAATGATTTGCACAAATATATAACATTTTACAGACATTCTTCAGCTCATTTCCTTCAAAGATGAACTTCACCCACGGTGTCCTCAGAGGCTCTGATGCCAGAGTCTATGAGACTTGTGTGTTCGCTGGTTCATCAACAGAACATTAGTAATGTTTTGGCGCACACATTGTAATACTCGAGCGCTGATACAGCGAGTAAACAGAAATGGCGTCTCTGTGCTTCTCACTCAGGGGCGTGTCTATGCTAAAAGGGCCAATCATCAACAGTCACTCTTACGTAGGAGTAGGGGAAATATGAAACAGCGCATTATGAGAGATTGATAATGATTGATGGGGATTGTAACAAAAGTATTGGGTGTATTTTTACCATTATAGGCTGGTTGTTTACACACACTGTGGACACATCTATGTTCAAACACCTTATAAAAGGTGAATTTAGCATAATATGTCCCCTTTAAAATGTGACGTGAAATGTGGTCATAAAAACACTCACAGCTGTCATCTTATTCTCCATCCCTTTACCTCCTTTTAAAATTAATTTGCTCTGTTCTTCAAATAAGTTCTAATGACTGCCTTGAAATATTCCATGCATGCATTAGTGTCAGAGATTGCTATTATTATAATCATGCAAATGAGAACATACTCAGATCCATTTGTGAGATGTCAGGGCGCTAGTTTCCTCACATTTAATTAGATTTTGGAGTTAACGTGAGCTGCCCTGAGAGGTTATGATAGCAGTCAATTACCAGCTCTGCTTTTCAGTCATTCGCTGGGAAAAGTTGCTAAAAATATTACCAGCTCACAACTGTCTTTGTTTGCTGAGTGAGCCGAGAGCTTTCTGTATGTTATGCTGTGTGTTCAGTTTTAGCCACTACAGATTGTACTTGAGCTTTCTTGTCTAACAGGATAACACACTAGTCTGGAAACCGTTCTGTAAACCGACCCCGTCCACAACGCATGACTATTGTGCTTGTTTATATTTGATGGACAGTTTTATCTCTCGCACTTTTCACTTCTGAACAAGTAGGGTGTGTAATTGATCCTTGTTCTGTGAGTTTTATTGTTTATGTGCAGACGCAGAGAATGATGGGAAATGTTGCACACGTCTGTCTCCTCATAAATCAGTTAAATACAGCGTTTAACATGTTTAATATCATTAACAGTAACTTTCACAATTGTAACTTAATATCAAAAAGTTGTTTTTGGGTTGTTACTAACATGAATTAGCATGTCGCTAGCATGAATTAGCTTATTTTTAACACATTGTTAGCATCAATTAACATAACATGAATTCGGACCATGCAAGCATGTTATAGCACAATACTAACATCAATGAACATGTTTGCTAACATGTTTTAACACATTGCTAACATATATTAACAGGCTGCTAGCACGTTTAACATTGACGGCATTGATTAGCATGTTGCTAGCATATTTTTCCACATTGTAAACATGATTTAACAGTTTGTTAACATTAGCATTTTGCTAGCATGAATTAGCAGGTTTTAACAGATTGCTAATGTTAATTTTTAATTTTTAGTTTTAACATTGCTTGCATTATTTAGCATTTTGCTAGCATGATTTAACATGTTGCTAGCATGAATTAACATGTTGCTAGCTCGATTTGCACATTGCTAGCACGAATTAGCACATTGTTAGCATGATTTAACACTTTGCTAGCATAAATTAGCATGAGGAGACCAACCAGCTACAAGGAGAATCTTACCCATTCATCATGGGTAATGTAGTTTTTCACCATGAACTCCGCTGTTAAACATGATTATTTTAAAATGATGCTGAAAAAATGCGAGTTGATGGCTTCAACAGAAGCAGATACCATCGATTAATAACCTCATATCACACAGTATTGCTGACTTTAACGGTTTATAAGTTATTGTTAAAAACCAATTTCCTTATGGAGAAAATGTATAGAGTTTTAAGTTCCGGAAGTGGTTGTTTGCGCTCTATGATTTATATACACTGATAAAAGTTGGTGTAGAAACAGTTTTTACTCAGAAATGGCTAGAATCAGAAATGGCATGACTCAGTATGTTGCTAACATGTTTTAGGATTTTGCTAACATGAATTAGCATTTTACTAGCATGA
Source organism: Rhinogobio ventralis (assembly GCA_039654625.1). Taxonomy (NCBI): domain Eukaryota; kingdom Metazoa; phylum Chordata; class Actinopteri; order Cypriniformes; family Gobionidae; genus Rhinogobio; species Rhinogobio ventralis. The sequence goes on from CM077197.1 coordinate 1,531,131, forward strand.
ATTAGCATTTTTAACACGTTATCATTAGATAATATGCAAACATGAATTCACACTTTGCAAGCATGAATTAGCATGTTGTAACACACTGCTAACATGAATTAGCATGTTGCTAACATGTTTTAGGATGTTGCTAGCATTAAATTAGCATGTTGCTAGAATGAATTAGCATTTTTAACACGTTGTTAGGATCAATTAACATTTGCTAACATGAATTAAGAGTTTGCTAGCATTAATTAGCATGTTTAACACGTTATCATTAGTTAATATGCAAAAATGAATTCACACTTTGCAAGCATGAATTAGCATGTTGTAACACACTGCTAACATGAATTAGCATGATGCAAACATGTTTTAGGATGTTGCTAGCATGAATTAGCATGTTGCTAGCATGAATTATCATTTAAACACGTTGTTTAGCATTAATTAACATGTTGCTAACATGAATTAACAGTTTGCTAGTATTAATTACAATTTTTAACACGTTGTCATCAATTAATATGCAAACATGAATTTACACTTTGCAAGCATGAATTAGCATGTCGTAACACACTGCTAACATGAATTAGCATGTTTTGTTAACATGTATTATGATGTTGCTAGCATGAATTAACATGTTGTTAGCATGAATTTGCATTTTTAACACGTTAGCATCAATGAACATGTTTTTGCTAACATGAATTAACATGTTGCTAGCATGTTTTAACACATTGCTAACATGAATTAACATGTTGTTAGCATGAATTAGTATTTTCAACACGTTAGCATTAATTAACATGTTTTTAACATGAATTAACATGTTTTAACATGAATTAACATGTTTTAACAGATTGCTAGCATGAATTAGCATGTTTTGCTAGCATGTAGTACTATAGCATGTAGTACATTTCTTTTTGAAATTTTGAAGTTGAAAGACAGATATAGTATTTTCTTTTAAAACGTACTCCAATAATCTGCTTTATTTACAACTTTAAGAGCTCATTGTGATGAGCAGTTTTTCTCTCTATCTGCTGATGGATGCATCATGGGTAATGTAGTTTTTCACCATCTCCACTGTTAAACGAAGCTGAAATAATGTGGTCTGGCGGCTTCAACAGAAGCAGATACCCTCGATTAAGAACCTCAACCTAACACACTCTCTCTCTGCTGAGTGAATGTCTGGTTTTACACTCTCTAAATGTTTCCTGTCAGTGTCATAAGCCTCTTCGTCAGCTCACAGATGTTATGTATGCAGGATGTTTCTGCGCTGGCGACAGCCTGTGGACGGCCGCTGTATTACCCTCATATTCTTCAGTTCAGCACGTCCACATCAGCAGCGCTCCGTCTCGGTCACCTAATGCAGATACAGCAGTGAGCGGCTCGCTCTTGTTTAGAGGAAGAAACAGGCCGTTTGTGTGATTTATGTGCATTTGAGCTGTTGCCGTGTGTCTTCATGTTGTGTTTTGTCGTGTCTGTTGTGAAGGTGACATTGAGGTGACTATGAATGATTCATATGGCAGAGGATGCTTTATGAATGTCAAACACGTTTTCCTGAGGCTTTACAAGGCCAGACCGGGCCGACGTCTAATTGATACACATAGTGTGTCCCACTGAGGCAGCAGAGCATGAACACACTCACACACACACATTAACATAAACACTGTCATGCAAGAGGAATATTTATATTTGCACTAGTGACACACCAGTATATACTGTATTAGCCAGGCTGATTCATAAATCTGCAGTATTTGAATAGTTAGAGATGATCAGTATCGGCCGATAACTGAGCCTTGATTCATCCGTTAACAGAAGTGTGTCAGTCTTGACAATAGATTATGAGTCTTGCCAATAGATTATGACATATTGTGTGTATAAATTTAGAGTAAATAATGTGTGGATATGTTCATTTAAAGAAAATGAATTGTAATTTGTAAACAGATTTGTAAACTGTCATCATCAGCATTATACAGAATCAGAAAATTATAGTTTGTGCAAAAATTATAATTTTCAAATTAATATGAATGATAGAAATTATACACTATATTGCAAAGTAAATCCCTGAATTCAGGTGTTCAATCCCTTCATGGCCACAGGTGTATAAATCAAGCACTAGGCATGCAGACGCTTCTACAAACATTTGTGAAAGAATGGGTCGCTCTCAGGAGCTCAGTGAACTCAAGCGTGGTACCGTGATAGGTTGCCACCTGTGCAATAAGTCCATTCCTGACATTTCCTCACTACTAAATATTCCACGCTCAACTGTTAGTGGGATTATAACAAAGTGGAAGCAATTGGGAACAACAGCAACTCAGCCACGAAGTGATAGGCCACGTAAAATCACAGAGCGGGGTCAGCGCATGCTGAGGGTCACAGTGCGCAGAAGACGCCAACTTTCTGCAGAGTCAATAGCTACAGACCTCCGAACTTCTGTGGCCTTCAGATGAGCTCAAGAACAGTGTGTAGAGAGCTTCATGGAATGGGTTTCCATGGCCGAGCAGCTCATCCAAGCCTTACATCACCAAGAGCAATGCAAAGCGTGGGATGCAGTGGGGTAAAGCACGCCGCCACTGGACTCTAGAGCAGTGAGACGTGTTCTCTGGAGTGACCAATCACGCTTCTCTGTCTGCCAATCCCATGGACGAGTCTGGGTTTGGTGGTTGCCAGGAGAACGGGACTTGCCTGACTGCATTGTGCCAAGTGTAAAGTTTGGTGGAGGGGGGATTATGGGGTGGGGTTGTTTTTCAGGGGTTGGGCTTGACCCCTTAGTTCCAGTGAAAGGAACTCTTAATGCTTCAGCATACCAAGACATTTTGGACAATTTCATGCTCCCAACTTTGTGGGAACAGTTTGGGGACGGCCCCTGCACAAAGCGTCGGTCCATAAAGACATGGATGAGTGAGTTTGGTGTGGAGGAACTTGACTGGCCTGCACAGAGTCCTGACCTCATCCCGATAGAACACCTTTGGGATGAATTAGAGCGGAGACTGCGAGCCAGGCCTTCCTGTCCAACATCAGTGCCTGACCTCACAAATGCGCTTCTAGAAGAATGGTCAAAAATTCCCATAAACACACTCCTAAACCTTGTGGAAAGCCTTCCCAGAAGAGTTGAAGCTGTTATAGCTGCAAAGGGTGGGCCGACTCCATATTAAACCCTACGGATTAAGAATGGGATGTTATTAAAATTCATGTGCATGTAAAGACAGGCGTCCCAAAACTTTTGGCAATTTTTGGCAATATAGTGTAGTTTGTGCAAAAATTATAATTCTGAAAGTGATATGAATGATAAAAATGAGTTTGTTCAAAAATAATAATTCTAAAATCAATATGAATAATAAAAAGGATAGTTCATGAAAACAATTACAATTAAATGTTAATGTATGTATGTTATTTATCTATTTATTTATTTTATTTTCGATTGTACAAGGAAAATGCATACAATGAGCAAGAATATTTTGCATAATTTTCACAGTAAAACAAGAACACTAATATTAATATATTAATTACAAAAATTGTTTTGTGTCATCAATCCTGGAAACAAAATTCTTTAATTTTCCAGATGTTTTGTATTTTTGTAAGTATTGCATATGTTGTATTAGGATACATTTGTGAAGTAATCACCTCATCTCTGCAGGTCACTAGCATTGGTCAATCGGTGGATGTTCTCAGGTCAGAACATGGGTTGCTTCTATTTCTGTGCTGGCAGTGACGCTGTGATTCACAAGACTGATTCATCCCGCTCCTGGCACCTTCCAGTGCTCCGTCATGACGTCACATTCCTGGCCTGGCCGTTTTCCCCTCCGTGGTGGGCCAGTTGTGCCACTTCTCCAGTAAGGAAAGGTCACCCCTCCTGTTCAGCATATTCTTGGCTAGTTTATCATTGTGAGACATCAATGCCAACCTTCCTCTGCCATATGTGCTTGATATTCTGTGTGTTTGCAATCAATGTGAACACGTTATGCTTTGGTCAAAGACAAGCACCGCTGAGAACATGTCTATCTATCCATCCATCCTTCCTTCCTTCCTTCCACCCATCCTATCCATCCTTCCATTTATCCGTCCATCCTATCCTATCCTATCCTATCCCCTTATCTCATCTCATCTCATCTCATCTCATCTCATCTCATCTCATCCCCTCTCGTCCCCTCTCATCCCATCTCGTCTCATCATCTCACCTCGTCCCCTCTCCTCTCCTCTCGTCTCGTCCCGCCTCGTCCCGTCTCGTCTCGTCTCGTCTCGTCACATCCCATCCCATCCCATCCCATCCCATCCCATCCCATCCCATCCCATCTCGTCCCATCTCGTCTCATCCCGTCTCGTCTCATCGTCTCGTCTCATCATCTCATCCCGTCCCGTCCCACCCCATTCCGTCTTATCCCATCTTGTCCCGTCTCATCATTTCGTCTTGTCTCGTCTCATCATCTCGCCTTGTCCACTTCATCTCGTCCCGTCTCGTCTTGTCCCATCCCATCCCATCCTGTCTTGTCTTGTCCCATCTTGTCTCATCATCTCATTTCATCTCATCATCTTGTCTCTTCTCATCATCTCGTCCTGTCCCGTCCCATCCCGCCCCTTCCCGTCTCGTCTTGTCCCATCTCGTCCCGTCTCATCATCTCATCTCGTCTCGTCTCGTCTCGTCTCATCATCTCGCCTCGTCCCCTTCATCTAATCCCATCTCGTCCCATTCCATCCCGTCTCATCATCTCGTCCCGTCCCGTCTCATCCCGTCTTGTCCCCTCTCATCCCGTCCCGTCTTGTCCCCTCTCATCCCCTCTCATCCTGTCCCATTTCATCCCATCTCATCATCTCGTCCCGTCCCGTCCCGTCTCATCCCGTCTTGTCCCGTCTCATCCCGTCTTGTCCCCTCTCATCCTGACCCATCTTGTCCCCTCTCATCCCATCCCATTTCATCCCATCTCATCATCTCGTCTCGTCTCGTCTCGTCTCGTCCCCTCTCATCCCGTCTTATCTCATCTCATCTCGTCTCGTCTGTCCCGTCCTGAAAAAGCCTTTATTTTCTCTCCGTTCTAGTCCAATACATGCAAGAAGATTACAGATGCTTAAATGTGTTTGAACCCACACGAATGCTCATTAAAATACCTAAATAGAAACGCCTCAGGGACGAATGAAAATGACTCGGGGACAGTTCATTCATTCTCACATACACTCTCTGCGAGTGAGGCTTTCTCATTTAATTCTCACTTTTTCTCATCTCATCTCATCTCGTCCCGTCTCCTCCCCTCTCATCCCGTCCTGTCCCGTCCCGTCCCGTCGCGTCCCGTCTCGTCTCGTCTCGTCTCGTCTCGTCTCGTCTCGTCTCATCGTCTCGTCTCATCTCATCTGTCCCGTCCTGTCTCGTCTCGTCCCGTCCCGTCCCCTCTTGTCTCGTCCCCTCTTGATCCCTCTCATCCGGTCTTGTCTCATCATCTCACCTCGTCCCCTTTTGTCCCAACCCTTCTCATCATCTCGTCTTGTCTCGTCCTGTCCCATCCTGTCCCATCTCGTCCCATCTCGTCTCATTATCTCGTCACATCTCATCATCTCGTCCCGTCCCGTCCCCTCTCGTCTCGTCCCCTCTCATCCGTCTTGTCTCATCATCTCGTCTCGTCCCATCCTGTCCCATCCCATCTCATCTTGTCCTGTCTCATCATCTCGCCTCGTCCTGTCTCGTCCCGTCCCGTCCCGTCCCGTCCCGTCCTGTCCTGTCCTGTCCTGTCCTGTCCTGTCTTGTCTTGTCTCGTCCCGTTCCATCTCATCTCATCTCATCTCATCTCATCTTGTCCCGTCCCATCTCGTCTTGTCTCATCATCTCGTCTCGTCTCGTCTCGTCCGGTCCTGTCCCATCCCATCCTGTCCCTTCCTGTCTCGTCTTGTCCTATCTCCTCCCGTCTCATCATCTCGTCTTGTCTCGTCTCATCATCTCGCCTCGTCCCCTTCATCCCATCTCGTCTTGTCCCATCCCGTCCCATTCTGTCTTGTCTTGTCCCATCTCGTCTCGTTTCATCATTTCATCTCGTCTCATTATCTTGTCTCTTCTCATCATCTCGTCCCGTCCCGTCCCGTCCCGTCCCGTCTCATCTCATTGTTTTTTCATGCACTGGTCAGTCAACATGTTGTTTCAGAGTAGTGGAAATAATCCAAGATACATTTTGTTTAAGTGTTTATATAATTTTTTTTAATTTAATTGCACTTTATCTGTTTCAATTCCAGTTCTGGTGAAAGCTTTCCCCCTGTTGTCAATAACATGCATCAAATCATTCACAGTAAGGATGGAAACATGCATAAAGTGCTATTTTAACTACTGGATTCAATTAAATGAGAAAGCCTCACTCGCAGAGAGTGTATGTGAGAATGAATGAACTGTCCCCGAGTCATTTTCATTCGTCCCTGAGGCGTTTCTATTTAGGTATTTTAACGAGCAATCGTGTGGATTCAAACACATTAAAGCATCTGTAATTTTCTTGCATGTATTGGACGAGAACGGAGAGAAAATAAAGGCTTTTTCTTTAATGTGAACTGATCCCGAAAGAGAAAATTCAGTTTCAAGCCAGCACACGTCATCTCCCTTCGGGCTCGAAATGCTTTAAAGCCTCGAAACAGAGCGCCGACAGGATCAAGTACATTTAAAATTAGATTCCCTGCAAATGTAACATTATTCCTTTGATCCTCTAAATTCCACTGTTGATGAACATTTTCGTTGAAGCGCTAGTTAAAGGCCAATTACTGCGCTTATAGAGCCAGTGTAATAGAAACTAGTGATTTTCTTTCGTTTTAAGCTGGGAAGATGCATGATTTGTTTTAAATGAACAAGGAATTCAAATCGATGCTATTTACTCAAATGCACGGTCGTGGTCTTATCGTGGTTATTCTGAAGAAAACACTTTGTATGTTGTTTTGTTTTATAACCACCTGTCATATAGAGACCATCCAATTTCATCATCCAATTTATTCCTCATTGATAAAATCTAGTCCTTCCTACATTAGTCAATGCTCTGAATAGGAAAGACTACATGAACCGTGTTTCCAATTACCTGAATGAGATTTGGCTGCTTAATAGATTTGAAATAATCAAGATAAAAATCTAATGGAAACCATTCCATTTTAGACGCAATACAAAAGACATGAATCCGTTCAAGAAACTACAGCAGCGTCTTCAGAAAGAGAGGGTTTTTATCTGCATAAACATGCTATAACTGCTTATTAATGCAAAACAATAGTAATTTTATGATTAAATTACCTTATGATTAAAAATAAACTATCATTTAAAATTCTGGGGTCGGTAAGATTTCTTAAATGTTTTTAAAAGAGTCTCCTTTGCTCATCATGGCTGCATTTATTTGATCAAAAATACAGAAAAAAATTTAGTATTGTGAAATATTATTACATTTTAAAATAATGGTTTTCTGTTTTAATATACTATAAAATATAATTTATTTCTGTGATGCAAAGCTGAATTTATCATCATTACTCCAGTCTTCAGTGTCACATGATCCTTCACAAATCATTCAATATGAGGATTTATTAATAATGTTGGAAACAGTTGTGCTGATTAATATTTTTTTTATAACCTGTGATACTTTTTTCAGGATTCTTTGAAAAGAACAGCATTTATTTAAAATCGAAATCCTTACTATCATTTTTTTATAACACATCCTTGCTGAATAAAAGTATTATTTTCTTTAAAAAAAAAAAGAAAAAAGAAAAAAAAGTCTGACCCCAAACTTTTGAACGTATTTATAATGTTACAAAAGATGTCTATTTGAATAAATTCTGTTCTTTTTTAACGTTTTATTAATCAAAGAATCCTGAAAAAAGTATGTCAGGTTATTAAAAAAATATTAAGCAGCAAAACTGTTTGATAATAAATCCTCATATTGAATGATTTGTGAAGGATCATGTGACACTGAAGACTGGAGTAATGATGATAAATTCAGCTTTGATCACAGGAATTAATTATAATTTAAAATATATTAAAATAGAAAACCATTATTTTAAATTGTATTAATATTTCATAATATTACTGTTTTTTTCTGTATTTTTGATCAAATAAATGCACCCTTGATGAGCAAAAAACTTCTTTCAAAAACATTTAAATATAGTAATGTCTCCAAACTTTTGACCGGTACTACACGCATACACACACACGCACGCACGCACACACACACACACACACAGTCAAAAGTTAAGAATAGTTCACCATAATATATGTATATAACATAATCACAGATATTATTTACCACTTTTTAGGACTATATTTAAAAATTCCTTTGTACCAGCTGCCATTAGATTCTGAATTTTTTTTAGATTAATTAATTTTTTTTTGCTCTTGTGTGTCGTGTTGTTGTGTGTTTGTTTGTTTTTGCTGATTGTATGGATTACTGCTGGCTGTGAAACAAATTCCCCCTTGGGGATACTAAAGTTGACCTAGCCTAGCCTAACCTAACCTAATATATATATAAAGCATATTTTAATATACTCTATTTTAAGCCTCTAGTGGTTTAGTGCCTCTGTAAACAAGTGTTCCTGCAGAGCATTTATTGTGTTCTGAAATCGTGTGCATTATTTATAGCTACTTTTGTATATGATGTTTAAAAAATGCCCCAGAAAACCAGTTCCAGGGGGAAATATTGTTTCTTAATGAAACAGTTTGTTCACAGTTGTCACTGAATCTATGTGAAAATCACATGAATACAGCTCATAATAACTCCAGGCTTGTTGTGTCTTTTATTTATTGGAAAAGTCCCACAATCTCCAGCCTTTAAAGCCGAGCTTTAACTCTAGTAATGTGAAACACGTCTTTCCCAAGGTGCCCCTGTGTTTCCTAATGCTGTAATGCAATGTTGATCTGTTTGAGTTCATTCTTTAGCGGGTGAGGGTTGATAAAGCGACGTGCTGGAAAAGAAACTCACGTCTCTGTGCGCAAATCCGGTGCTGTTGAAGTGCATGAGAAATATCATCTTTATCTGAACAGCATGATGTGATGCAATGAAGCAGTGGAGATGTTTAAATCCAGCCAGCGTCTGCTCCTGTGGAGGTGCTTCAGTAGACGTGAGCGAGATCAGTGTGAGGAAAGGCACCTTGGACGCGCCGTGCCTTCAGATTACTGATCAGAGAACATGGCGTCCAGAGAAAGAGTCTGATGATCACTATGTTTAAGAATTTAACAAGTTGCTTTGCTATATGTTTTGTTGCACTTTATTAATAACAGCTTTTGACTCTCTGCAGACAGGATCGTCTTTGAAGATTTGGTTTGTTTGTCTCAGTTAAAGCATAATTCTATGAAAGCTTCCGCCACAGAATAAAAAAGGTAATTGCGATTTTCTCTTTTAATCTCACAATTCTGACTTTATAACTCGCAATTGAGAGTTTATGGGCCAGATTTACTAAACAGGGCAAATTAGCGTGAGACCACAATCCCATAAAAGCACAGATGGGAAAGTTCACAGGGGTCAAGACATGATTTTTGATGTTAAAGGTGCAGTAAGTGATTTCTGAGAAACACTGTTGATATTTGAAATAAACCCAAACAGACACGCCCCTCCCCTCATTGCTCCGCCCCCAAAATGCACAAACCAGTGTTACTCACATAAAGAAGAAACAACGCAACCTCTGTGCCCATTTTCAGGCCTTCCCACTCAACGCTGGAAAGCTTTCCTAATATTAATGTGGGTCCTAAAGCCTGATCATAACCCTTCTGATATTCCTCTGACCTTTTCTCTTTTGTAATGTCTCTCTCAGCCATCACTTTCTACAGCCTTTCTTCAAATCTCCCTCTTGCTCAATCTCTCTCTCTCCCATCATGAGTGGACACGCCCCTACTGCTGATTAGCTCATTCTCCTCCCCCATCATGAGTGGACACGCCCCCTACTGCTGATTGGATCACTCTCTCTCCTCCCCCATCATGAGTGGACACGCCCACTACTGCTGATTAGATCACTCTCTCTCCTCCCCCATCATGAGTGGACACACCCCCTACTGCTGATTGGATCACTCTCTCTCCTCCCCCATCATGAGTGGACACGCCCCCACTGCTGATTGGATCACTCTCTCTCCTCCCCCATCATGAGTGGACACGCCCCTACTGCTGATTGGATCACTCTCTCTCCTCCCCATCATGAGTGGACACGCCCCTACTGCTGATTAGCTCATTCTCCTCCCCCATCATGAGTGGACACGCCCCTACTGCTGATTGGATCACTCTCTCTCCTCCCCCATCATGAGTGGACATGCCCCCTACTGCTGATTGGCTCACTCTCCCCCCTCCATCATGAGTGGTCACACCCCCTACTGCTGATTGGATCACTCTCTCTCCTCCCCCATCATGAGTGGACATGCCCCCTACTGCTGATTGGCTCACTCCCCCCCCCCCATCATGAGTGGACACACTCCCTACTGCTGATTGGATCACTCTCTCTCCTCCCCATCATGAGTGGACACGCCCCTACTGCTGATTAGCTCATTCTCCTCCCCCATCATGAGTGGACACGCCCCCTACTGCTGATTGGATCACTCTCTCTCCTCCCCCATCATGAGTGGACACGCCCCTACTGCTGATTGGATCACTCTCTCTCCTCCCCCATCATGAGTGGACACGCCCCTACTGCTGATTGGATCACTCTCTCTCCTCCCCCATCATGAGTGGACATGCCCCCTACTGCTGATTGGCTCACTCTCCCCCCTCCATCATGAGTGGTCACACCCCCTACTGCTGATAGGATCACTCTCTCTCCTCCCCCATCATGAGTGGACATGCCCACTACTGCTGATTGGCTCACTCCCCCCCCCCCCCCCCCCCCATCATGAGTGGACACACTCCCTACTGCTGATTGGATCACTCTCTGTCCTCCCCATCATGAGTGAACACGCCCCCTACTGCTGATTGGATCACTCTCTCTCCTCCCCATCATGAGTGGACACACTCCCTACTGCTGACTGGCTCACTCTCTCTCCTCCCCATCATGAGTGGACACGCCCCCTGCTGCTGATTGGATCACTCTCTCTCCTCCCCATCATGAGTGGACACGCCCCCTGCTGCTGATTGGATCTCTCTCCTCCCCCCTCATGAGTGGTCACACCCCCTACTGCTGATTGGATCACTCTCTCTCCTCCCCATCATGAGTGGACACACTCCCTACTGCTGATTGGATCACTCTCTCTCCTCCCCATCATGAGTGGACACGCCCACTACTGCTGATTGGATCTCTCTCCTCCCCCCTCATGAGTGGTCACACCCCCTGCTGCTGATTGGATCTCTCTCCTCCCCCCTCATGAGTGGTCACACCCCCTACTGCTGATTGGATCACTCTCTCTCCTCCCCATCATGAGTGGACACACTCCCTACTGCTGATTGGATCACTCTCTCTCCTCCCCATCATGAGTGGACACGCCCACTACTGCTGATTGGATCTCTCTCCTCCCCCCTCATGAGTGGTCACACCCCCTACTGCTGATTGGATCACTCTCTCTCCTCCCCATCATGAGTGGACACACTCCCTACTGCTGATTGGATCACTCTCTCTCCTCCCCATCATGAGTGGTCACGCCCCCTGCTGCTGATTGGATCTCTCTCCTCCCCCCTCATGAGTGGTCACACCCCCTACTGCTGATTGGATCACTCTCTCTCCTCCCCATCATGAGTGGACACGCCCACTACTGCTGATTGCAAAAGAGGGCTGAGGTCTGAGAAAAAAAGTCATAATTGCGAGTTATAAACTCAAATATGAATTGTCCCCCAAAACATTGTGAGATATAAAAAAATCTGAATTGCAAGATAAAAAGCAATTACCTTTTTATTTTTTGTTCCGTGGCAAAAGCAAGCTTCCATATACTTCTGACGGAACACAAATGCGTGTCGAAAATACAACCAACACCTTTGAATTCAGTAGATAATGCTTACCTGTCAGTGATGCAAATAATCTAAATGTCAAGATGAAAAGAGCAAACATCAAGTCTGTGAAGAGAACACTGCACCTCACAGATGGAAATTCTACAGTAGCTCTTGGTTTAAGAATGTTTAGATATTTGTACTGGATAAAAGGCAGTAACAACCATGCATGTTAAATCTGTGTTTTTGCAGTGACACTGTTTGATGTATCAGGATGCTCATATGATCTATGCAATCATCTGTCTGGCTGTCCTGACTGTTAAACAGATGATATCAGCCTGCAGCTGGTTCAATAACTAATTTAACCTCCTACCTAATGTCAGGGATGACATATCAATCAGCCGGGCCTGCCTTTCTGTCCTCGTGTCCCACTCAGGGGTCATTTGAAGTGCACCTCCTCTCATCACAGCACGAGTACGTCTACTCTTCCACATTTTCCATGATATACAGTCATGATTTAGGGTGAATTCAGGTAAACTGGGACACTTTTTGCCATTGAGGGGAAAATGTCTCAATTATCCTGAATTGATAAAATAAGTCTTTTTGGTCAATGTACTGTAATGTACTTTTTGGTCAATGTAAAAAAAAAGGTTCTTTATTGGCATTGATGGTTCCTTGAAGAACATCAATGTTTTTTTTAATTGTTTAAATGTTCTTTACACTAAGAAAGAAATGGTTGAACACTGAAAAATATGTTCTAAGAACAAGTTATGAAAACATTGTCTGAATGTTCTCTAAATGTTCAAAACCAGTTTTTTTTTAAATGTTTTTAAAACATTTTAAGGGAACATTCCATTTGCAAACATTTCGGAAATGTTACATTTGAATTCTCTCTGAACATTCCGAAACAAGTAGTAACATTTAAAAAATGTTAGACCAATGTCCAACTAAAATGTTTGACGTGTTATCCTGCTGGCATCAGAAGATGGTCCACTGTGGTCATAAAGGGATGGACACGGTCAGAAACAATACTCAGTTCGGCTGTTGCATTTAAACAATGCCAAAATTGGTACTAAGAGGCCCAGAGTGTGCCAAAAATACCATTACATCACTACCAGCAGCCTGAACCATTGATACAAGGCAGGATGATCCATGCTTTCATGTTGTTTATGCCAAATTCTGATCCTATCATCTGAATGTTGCAGCAGAAATCCGACTTATCAGACCAGGCAACGTTTTTCCAATCTTCTATTGTCCAGTTTTGGTTGTCCGGTGTGAATTGTAGCCTCAGTTTGCTGTTCCTATCTGACAGGAACGTCAGCGGTGTGTCTTCTGCTGTAGCCCGTCTGCTTCAAGGCTGGATGTCAAAGATGCTCTTCTGCAGACCTTGGATGAGACGAGTGCTTACACATTTGTATAGGTGGTCAATTCTTATTGAAAAATTAAATGTATTATTAAAGCAATAGTTTGAGTCCCATTGACCTTCATTGTAAGGGCAAAAACACTTTCTTTTGTGTGAACAGATTCAGGTTCTGAATGACATTTTCATTTTTGGGTGAATTATGCCTTAAATTAATCAAAACCAGAAAAGCCACAGTTTCCTCCTAATCCCCTATATAGTGCACTGTCTGATTGTTCCCTATCCCCTATATAGTGCACTGTCTGATTGTTCGCTATCCCCTATATAGTGCACTGTCTGATCGTTCCCTATTCCCTATATAGTGCACTGTTTGATAGTTCCCTATTCCCTATATAGTGCACTGTCTGATAGTTCCCTATTCCCTATATAGTGCACTGTCTGATCGTTCCCTATTCCCTATATAGTGCACTGTCTGATAGTTCCCTATTCCCTATATAGTGCACTGTCTGATAGTTCCCTATATAGTGCACTGTTTGATCGTTCCCTATTCCCTATATAGTGCACTGTCTGATAGTTCCCTATTCCCTATATAGTGCACTGTCTGATCGTTCCCTATCCCCTATATAGTGCACTGTCTGATCGTTCCCTATCCCCTATATAGTGCACTGTTTGATCGTTCCCTATCCCCTATATAGTGCGCTGTCTGATCGTTCCCTATCCCCTATATAGTGCACTGTCTGATCGTTCCCTATCTCCTATATAGTGCACTGTTTGATCGTTCCCTATCCCCTATATAGTGCACTGTTTGATCGTTCACTATCCCCGATATAGTGCACTGTCTGATCGTTCCCTATCCCCTATATAGTGCACTGTCTGATAGTTCCCTATCCCCTATATAGTGCGCTGTCTGATAGTTCCCTATCCCCTATATAGTGCACTGTTTGATCGTTCCCTATTCCCTATATAGTGCACTGTTTGATAGTTCCCTATCCCCGATATAGTGCACTGTTTGATCGTTCCCTATCCCCTATATAGTGCACTGTTTGATCGTTCCCTATCCCTGATATAGTGCACTGTCTGATGGTTCCCTATCCCCTATATAGTGCACTGTCTGATAGTTCCCTATCCCCTATATAGTGCACTGTTTGATCATTCACTATCATATAGTGCACTGTTTGATCGTTCACTATCCCCTATATAGTGCACTGTCTGATCGTTCACTATCCCCTATATAGTGCACTGTCTGATCGTTCCCTATCCCCTATATAGTGCACTGTCTGATCGTTCCCTATCCCCTATATAGTGCACTGTCTGATCGTTCCCTATCCCCTATATAGTGCACTGTCTGATCGTTCACTATCCCCTATATAGTGCACTGTCTGATCGTTCCCTATCCCCTATATAGTGCACTGTCTGATCGTTCCCTATCCCCTATATAGTGCACTGTCTGATCGTTCCCTATCCCCTATATAGTGAACTGTCTGATCGTTCCCTATCCCCTATATAGTGCACTGTTTGATCGTTCACTATCCCCTATATAGTGCACCATGTAGAAAATAGTAAATGTGTGAACAAGTGACTGATTTCAGCTGCAGCTTCAGCGTCTATTTATAATGTAGGGGTTTATAAACCATTTGATTGGACTGAAAATTTGATGAGAAGCTGAAGTGCAGAGTGATGACATCAAAATCATTGATCCGTATTGTCGGAAGTGAGAGACTTTAAGTTTTGAACGCTTATATCTTCTAAACGTGAATTTGTTTTGGAGCGCACTAGCTTATAGATAACAGTCTTACAGGAAGACTAACGTATTCATACTAAAAGCCAAAAAACGTAATTTAGATTTCATGGGGACTTTAATTCCATAGTAATTCTAATTCATATTGCAATCTGAATTCCAATTCAGTTTGGCTGGTTGTGATCCAGCTATACAGGGAACGTTTCCAAAACGTTCTGGCAACGTTTTCTTAAAGTTATAAACAAACGTTCTCACAACGTTACTAACACAACATTATTAACACAAAAACGTATTTACACTTATTTGTTCTGATAGTTGTCTGATGTTTTTCAAATGTTTCAGAACGTTCAAAGAACATTCAAAAGTAACGCTGTCATAATGTTTGCAAAAATTCTAAAATAGAATGTTCAAAACTGCGAACATGCAGAAACGACGTGACGTTCTTCGAACACATTTGTGTGAGCCCTTCTCCATCCTGTCGTGAACATTAGGTGTGTCTCGCTAGAACACTTTCTGAAGGCTCGTTTGACAGAGTGTCCTGTCATTTCTGAACTTCTCCATTTTTCTCATGTAAATCTCTCCTTGAGGTTTCATGCAGTCGATCCGCAGCCGCTGAGGTTCTCCTTCGACACAAACCCAATAGAGCTGAATCCAGCGACACACACACACACACACACATCAAGACGCTGGAATCGATCCGAGCATCGAGATTATTGTGTGCGGGATTATCTGCGCGCTTTTCACTGATGCAAGGACGTTTTTTTCCCTGCCTTTTATGAGGAATCGATGAATATGGAGATTTTCCGCGCTGGCGTCAGTGTCCGCATCTTTTGCTCGTTCGGACGCTCTGTCTTCTGGATCTCTCGGATTTAAGGTTTCTTTAACCTCAGGTTTGGCCGTTGTGAAGGTAAGCAGCTGTGCCTGGTTATGCATTTTAAATGTACCCGCAGGTTGCATGCATGCATAGGCTATATCTGTGCGATGAGGACGGTCTTTTTTTCCTCTCAAGATTTTCTCGACTTTCTATGCATCATCATATAGATCGTTTTAATCACGAAAACAGCATGACCGATGAAAACCAGCGATATAGTCGAAAATATGGCTGTTTCTGTCAATTTTCTACCTCGTAAAGAGTGTGTTTATTGAGGCTGTTAGTCGCAGGACAGTAACGCAGTAACGGGTGAAGCAGGTGAGATCTGTGAGGGGTTTAATAACCTACTTTACACATTCACATCGATTGCACAGGTTTAATGTGTCATGCATCTGTCAGAAATCTTAAAAATTAGGCGCTTCAGCTCGTCCCATTCATTAAGATGTAGATGATGTTTGAGAACCCCAATAATAACTGGTGACTTGTATGGAACGGCCTGTGCTTTAATGCAAAGAGACCCAATTATATCTGATGCATGGATGATTAATACATTATAAGAATAGAAGCATTCACATTTTCCTTCAAAAGGATGTTTGAGAGAGTTGCACATCTATTCTTCAATAGGTGCTTGGTGCATCACCACTTTTTTCAGCCATGTTTTCAAAAATTGTCTTTAAAAAGAAGGCAGAATTAGGAGTCAATTTAGATGATTAAAATGGGGTTTGAAGGTTACAAACACACATGGGTTGCATGCATTGCCATTAATGCATAATGTAATTCCCATAATTCAATAGTGATCAGATACAGAATTGGTTATTTGTTCACCACCAGGTGAGACGGTGCACAAAGTAACAGAAATGCTCTATGAAAGAGGATGAGATGCATTAGTTTGATTGCGAATCAGCCGCATTTGTCAGCAGTAAATGAGGTCTGATGATGTGCATTGCAACATGACATGTGCATCATTATTGAACGTGTCAAGAAGAGAAACAGCTTCAAAAATCACGGACAAACAGCTCCAGCAGACAGGAATGGAGTTTAAAAGCCACCGCAGGGAGACGCTTCTGAAAGCAGCACAAAAGAACAGACACAGCAGAGTTTTAAAAGGAAAGTTCACCAAAAAAAGGAAAAATATGTTAATATTCTCACCTCGTAATGTCAGTCTAAACCTGTATGCTACTTTGAAAAAATGTCCTCATCTCATTTTTCCATTGGTAAGCTCCAAATACACTGTTTCAGTCTTTCTACTTTAAAAGTTCATGTTTAAAGGCGCAATATGTACGATTTTTGGATTAAAATATCCTAAAACCACTAGAACAGTGTTATATTTGACCCTGGACCACAAAAGCTAAAACTGAAATTTATCCATCATCTGAAAGCTGAATAAATAAGCTTTCCATTGGTATATGGTTTGTCAGGACAATATTTAGCCGAACTATTTGAAAATCTGGAATCTGAGGGTGCAAAAAAATCTAAATATTGAGAAAATCTCCTTTAAAGTCCAAATGAAGTCCTTAGCAATGCATATTACTAATAATAATACATTTGATATATTTATGGTAGGAAATTTACAAAATATCTTCATGGAACATGATCTTAATATCCTAATGATTTTTGGCATAAAATAAAAATGGCTAATGCCACAAATATACCCGTGAGATGCATGACTGGTTTTGTGCTCCAGGGTCACTTATATTTTGTTGACTTGTGTACATTATCCCAAATGTATCCAAGAATGTTTAAATCCAGAGAAATAAGCTATTTTAACCAGGACATGGACTGTGTGTGTGCGTCGCCTATCAATGACATCATACCCATGTTACTCTCCGGTTTTATTTTGTGGAAACCATGGAAACACCAAAGCCGATTTAATATATGATGTGTTTTATTAGACAGGAGAGCAACTGTTTGGATCATTCATGGACAGAAACTAATCATTGTTCTCCAGGGGATGGGACGGTATGAAAATTTTATATCACGATTATCAATATTATCACGGTTTTGTTAAAATGAGATGAAAGTGTTCAAAAAGAACATATTTGAAAAACAACAAATAAAACAAGCAGAGTCCTCTCTGGACGTTGGTCAGTGGCAGGAGCCCTCTCCGGACTCGGTGCACGGGACGGAGCCCTCTCCGGACTCTGTGCACGGGACGGAGCCATCTCCGGACTCGGTGCATGGGACAGAGCCCTCTCCGAACTGTGTACGGGACGGAGCCCTCTCCGGACTCACTGCACGGGACGGAGCCCTCTCCGGACTCGGTGCATGGGACGGAGCCCTCTCCGGACTCACTGCACGGGACGGCACAGGCAGAGCAAGGCACCTGGGTGGCGCATTAAGGACAGCAGCAAGCTCCGGAAAGGTCTCTGGGTCAGGAGTAACTGCTGTCGGTTCCTCCTGGACCATCAGCTCTGGGACCACCGGACTCAGGACCACCGGACTCAGGACCACCGGACTCAGGACCAATGAAACTGTCACGGAGGGAGCCTTCCTTCTCCTCCTCTGTTTCGAGACCCCCGGACTCGAGACCACCGGAACCACTAGACTCGGGACCACCGGACTTGGGACCACCGGAACTGTCACAGAGGAGGCCTTTCCTTTCCTCCTCCGTTTCGGGACCACCGGAACTGGGATTGTTACGGCAGCTTCGGCCGCCCTTGGAGAAGCTGCAGCTTCTCTGGAAGCCTTCATCCTCTGGCCAGCGAAAAACTCCACCGCCGCCTCAAATGTTGTCCCCTCCAGCCCTCTCATTACGCACCACTCAAAAGGTTAATCAAGGGCATAATTAAGAAGTTCTTTGAGAGTCTCATCATTATATCCCAGTCCATCTGCAGCCCTCCTGAACTCCTGGGCAAACTCCTTCAGGTCGGTCCCTCATTGACGAAAGAAACTCAAGGCCTTAAACTGGAGTATCCGTTCATAGAGCGGGCAAGTGGCAATGGAGGCTGGTGGTAGCTGTGAGCCCTTCTTCTGCTGAGTTCTCATGTTTGGCTGGTTCGTTCTGTCACATGACAATAGGGAAAAATGGAGCGAGGACTCAAATGCAGGAAAAATGATTTATTGTAAAAAATAAACACAAACATAAACAAAACACCCGCAATTGCAGACTTTCTTTTTGCATGTTCTGCAGACAGGGTGAGCATCCTCGATTAAGTTTCCCTCAGGACTTTTGTAAAAGCCAAAATATGACACACCTCAGATTTGGTCCTTTTAGAAGGCGGAAAAATCACCCAAGCGCTGTAACTGCCTTCCGCCATTTCTTCTCATTTAAAAAACAACGCCTGTGTCAGACTGATGCTGACTGGACAGGATTTACCGCGAGTTTTCAAAATCACGATAATCAAACACGGTTTTCATGATAATTAAATTTTAAACGATAATTCTAAACATCAGTACATTTTATTGTGGTTTATCGTGAAACCGGTAATTGTCCCCTCCCTATGTTACAGCTCAACACAGTTGGTCTTATCTGTGTGTTCTTGATTTACCGCGAGTACCATGTTTTATCATGCCTAATATGATCTTGCTCCCTGCAGTGTGAACAAGTGTCTCATAGTAGCGCCGAGCGAACACACAGAGTAGCATTATAACATCACTCAAATGTGTGTAATATGATAAAACAGCGCTGCGTAACCACACACACGAGCGGAAGAAGCGGATTCGCTCGTCTGACAGAATAAAAGCTCCGCCCAATCAAGAGTCAAGACACGCCATTGTTTTGAATAAGAGATGGAATATTACATATTGTGCCTTTAATTTAATGTGTTACTTGCCACTTCTTTGTAATTGATTGCGAAATTTACTAGCAATGTGCGATTAAACATTCAAAATAAATCTAAAAAACAATGAGAATGATATCTGAGAGCTTGTTGTCTGGATAAAGTAGAAGATTCTTCAGAATTTCTCTTTTTGTGTTCACAGAGAAAACAAAAACGTGTTTGAAACAACATGAAGGCGAGTAAATACAGACAGAATGTCTATTTTAAGCTTCACAAAGCAGGGCTGAGCATTTTTAAAGAGGATCTATTATTGCCAAACTCTTGCTTGTTTTCTGGCTCTACTAGAGCAGGTTTACTTGCTTGAATGTTGATTATTTCCTCATATTCTCCATTGTTGCAGCTCCTCTCTTCCCAGTCTGTCAGTAACTCTGTTTAGTTCCTGTCTCTATGAAGCCCCCCCAATGTGCTCTGATTGGTCGGCTGGAGCAGTGTGTTGGGATTGGTGTTTGGGAAATGCCCCGCCCCTTCCCATAACCACCAGTTTCAACACACGACTAACTAACTCAACCAGGCTCCGTCCCTTTATTCTGCCTATGAATTATTTAAATGAGGAATATTGTGAAGTGTCGGTTCCTGGAAGAAAACTCAAGAATGGAGGCGTTTCAGGAGTTCAGAAACACTGACACTGATAGAGAGAAGAACAGCAACATCACACACTAAAGACAGATGAAAATGGGAAAAAGCAGAATAGATCCTAAAAT
The DNA here is from genome assembly GCA_039654625.1 of Rhinogobio ventralis. Lineage (NCBI taxonomy): Eukaryota > Metazoa > Chordata > Actinopteri > Cypriniformes > Gobionidae > Rhinogobio > Rhinogobio ventralis. Next base: position 1,551,378 of record CM077197.1, read on the forward strand.
AATGCGCAAATGCATATTAATCTGTGTTGCATGCATTAGGAACACATAATAACATTCTGGGAAGTTTTGAGTCGTTTCTTTCTGAGGGTTTGTCTGGTTGTGTGGCAGAAGCTGTAATTACACCACTGTAACATGACATTTATGGCTCAGCTGATTGAATCGGTCCATGAGAAAAGATGGCAGCATGCGGCTTTGGCTAGAAATGAAGTATAAATGCACAGTAAAAAGTCATGCATCTCAACTGGGACTCATTCATGCATTTGGCAGATGCTTTTATCCGTTGCATTGAAGGTTTACTATGGAAGCATATGGGTAGCAATATTCAGTTTGAAATGCAATATGCAAAATGGCAATGCATTTCTGTATTGAAATGTACATTTTCCATACCAAATGTGCATTTTTTTTTCCTTCTCAAATTTAAATTAGCTATTTCCTAGACTAGTTGCATTTTCAATTCCACATTGAATTTGGCGACATTTATTGTGGGACATATAATCAGTGGTTAAAGTGGGATTTGGCAGGTGGGGGAACCCTCAAATTCTGTGTAGGTGCAACAGGGAAAAATGACTCACCGTGGGACAACATATTGAGTATCGTGGTATAGCAATATTTTTTGGGACAAGAGTGTCACTGTGGCACCACCAAGTTTTACAATACTTATTTACTTCATATTTTGATGGTTTTATTTTGGTCCATCTACATCTACACTGATATGATGATGATGATACTATGTTAAAATAGCTGAGCACCACATTATGGAACACAACCTTGTTTTTCACAATGTAAACATAAAAAAAACAAATTGGCTGAAGACACAACTACAACAGAAATAAATCACAACCTAGATAGACCTATTGCAGAGTCAATGTCAAAATGCAGAATCAAAAGTTTTGCTGTATCATAAAACATAAAAAAAACAATAACAACTACAATGTATGATGGTCCAGATATTGTGGCTATTCTCACATCCAGTCAAAATAGCTCCTATGTTGACTGATACTGTGACCTGATTTGTCCTTTTAACTCCACTGCAACCAGGCCCGGATTAAGAACACGTAGGGCCCTGGCGCTATAACAAACCCAAGGGCCATAGTAGCCGATCTTGGTGCCACAACGTTTTCTACTACAGAAATAATTAGTAATTAGCCCATATATAAATATTCCAATTTGAATTAGCATTTTGCTCCAAACGTTGCGCATTTGGTATGGAAAATGTACATTTAAATAGAGAAACTGCCATTTTGCATATTACATTTCAAATTGAATATTGCTACCCATATGCTTCCATAGTTTACCTGCATTCTCTGGGAGTCGAACCCTTGACCTCGGTGTTGCGAGCGCCTGTTTGAGCTGCAGAAACACACACACACACACACAGCCTGATCAAACATGTTAAAGCTGGACAGGTTTGTTTGAGCTCAAGCGATGGTTTGGCTCGGTCGACTGTGACTTGCAGCACATTCACTGCAAATACACAGCGCTGAGAGTTTTGAAAGGAAGGATCTGTTTGAGAAGGGATGATGTGGAAACTGCGACACGTCCGAACCTGCCAAGAACAGCGTGGTTGTGATGGTCAAGGTTTTGTGTGAAAACTCATTAAAAGTTTTGTTTGTTGGAAGTGAAGAGGAGATTATTATTTTCCTGAATATTGAATTAGAGCTTGATGCGATCTACTGTACAGAACAGTAGTTCTGCCTGGATTAGTCATTAAAGCTCAGTCGTAGTTTATGGGATGTTTTTCTCCTTTAAAGCAGGAATGCCAATGCTCAACTCAAATGTGAACAAATTACAAGTTACTCTTCGGAGGATTTTTCCCCCCTTCTTTACCTTTTTGACCTGTACAAACACCCTTAAAGCAAAACATTTACCAGAGAAACACATTTGATATTCAGGCTTGTTGGAAGAGAATCTTGATGTGTATTTTGTTTAATTTTCATTTAGTTTTATTTCACTTGTTTAATATCTTTATATTCAAGATGATTTTTTTCCAGATTTTTTTGTTATTGCTTTTATTTTTATTTTTCTTATTTATGTTTAATATCTTTATTCAATAGGCCTATACATTTTCTGAAAACGTGTATTTATTCTTTGCATTTAATTTAATTTTTTAATTTTGTTTCTCTTGTTGTCTATGTTTAATATCTTTTTTTATTCAAGATTGATTTTTTCTAAATAAGTGTATTTTGTTGTTGCATTTAATTTTTATTTAATTTATCTTGTTTATGTTTAATATTTTATATTCAAAATAGATTTCCTGAAAATGTGTATTTTTTCTTTGCATTTAACTTTTATTTAATTTTATTTGTGTTTAATATCTTTATGTTCAATAGGCCTATAGATTTTCCCCAAAAAATGCATTTTGTTTTGCATTAAATTTTTATTTAATTTTATTTATCTTGTTTACATTTTATTCAAGATGGATTTTCTGAAAAAGTGTGTTTTGTCTTTGCACTTAATTTTTATTTAATTTTATTTCTCTTGTATATTCAAGGTGGATTTTATAAAAAATATTTTATTTTTATTAAATTTTATTTCACTTAATATTATCATACTCGAGCCTTGGTATCTGCCTCTCTAGTGAATGTGTCTCTATAGGGATGTTTCAGTGAAGGATCTGCTGAAGATTATATCCCGTCGTGTGTTTGCCGTGTTGCTGAACGCCCACAGACAGATCCTGCTAACCGCTGCAGATGTCTGGCTGACAGCTCTGTTAATGGCTTTGAGCGTTCAGAGATGACCAATGAATGAGCCAGACAGATTTATACGGCCTGTGTTATTAGAGAACCTGGACATTTCATTCATTTCACAGAGCGGAGTGTGCTTCCTCACAGCCTCGGACCTGCCACACACACATGTGCTACGGTTTGGCATTACCTGGCATTGAAATGAATGTTAGTTGACACACGGATCACCATAGCTAGGTGTGAGAGATGTGAGATTCCCGTGGTCTTTTTGAGATAGTAAAGAGATCTCATCTGTGTTTTTTCTATAGTAAAACACCTGGCTGGTGTTTATTAATGACCAGAGACATTAAGATCCGGCCTTTAGTGTGTGTGTGTGTCCAGCTTGATTTGTTGAACCAAGAAAACATTTTGATCAGCCAGAGATTATTTTTTAAAGCAATTCTCAGAGTAAATAAACGTAATATTGTGATCTTAATAATATCCTAATATCTTGAAGATATTTGTAAGAAGTCGCTCACCAAGGCTGCATTTATTTGATCATAAATACAGTAAAAACAGTGAAATATGACTCCAGTGTAAATCAGCTGTTCTCTATGTGAATATATAGTAAAGTGTAATTTATTCCTGTGATCAAAGCTGAATTTATCATCATTACTCTTTAGTGTCACATGATCCTTCACAAATCATTCAATATGAGGATTTGATGCTCAACAAACATTTATGATTAGTATCAATGTTGAAAACAGTTGTGCTGCTTCAGATTTTTTTGGAAACTGTAGAAAGTTCATAAGAATTTTCTCCATATTTATTTATTAGCTCTGAACCTAAAATAGTGTTAAATAATGACACGATCACTACAAAGACTGATGCTAACATGATTAGCTTCTTGGTAAAATAATGCTAATCCAATTAGCATTTTGCTAGCATGATTAGCATTTTGCTAGCATGATTAGCATTTTGCTAGCATGATGCTAACATGTTGTTAGCATGTTTCTTGCATAATGCAAACAGGATTACAGTGTTACTAATATGTAGTTTAACAAGATACTAATATGTTTAGCCGTATGCTAATGGTTATCTTGTCATTCGCATGATGCTAGCATGTGTTACCATGATAAACAAGTCAATATCATAATGTTAACACAATTAACATGTTTTCTAGCATCAAGCTAACAGTATTACCATGTTATTAACATGTAGTGTAACAAGATGCTAATGTTTAACCATATGCTAACGGTTTTCTTGTCATTCACATTATATTAGCATGTGTTACATGATAAATAAGTCAATATCATAATGTTAACACAATTAGCATGTTTCTAGCATTAAGCTAACAGGATTAACATGTTATTAACATGTAGTTTAACAAAATGATAATATGTTTAGCTTATGCTAATGGTTATCTTGTCATTAGCATGATGGTAGCATGTGTTACCATGATTAACAAAAGTGAATATCATAATGTTAACACAATTAACAAGTTTCTAGCATAAAGATAACAGTATTACCATCTTAGCCTAATGCTAATGGTTATCTTGTCATTAGCATAATGCTAGCATGTGTTACCGTGATAAACAAGTAAATATTATAATGTTAACACAATTAGCATGTTTTCTAGCATCAAGCTAACAGTATTACCATGTTATTAACATGTAGTGTAACAAGATGCTAATGTTTAGCCGTAATGCTAACGGTTTTCTTGTCATTTGCATTATATTAGCATGTGTTACATGATAAACAAGTCAAAATCATAATGTTAACACAATTAGCATGTTTCTAGCATTAAGCTAACAGGATTAACATGTTATTAACATGTAGTTGAACAATATGCTAATATGTTTAACCATATGCTAATAGTTATCTTGTCATTAACATGATGCTAGCATTTGTTAACATTATTAACAAGTCATTATCATAATGTTAACACAATTAACATGTTTCTAGCATAAAGCTAACAGTATTAGCATGTTGTTACCATGTTGTTAGCACAATTACCATTTTGTAAGCATGTAGTTTATCAAGATGTTAATGTTTAACATAATGGTAACAGAACATTTCTTTAGCATTATGCTAGCATGTTTTTAGCACATAGCACATGATGCTTGCACATGTTGACTTGTTTTTATCATGTTTTAACACGTGGTAGTGTAGCTATTCACTGCTAGCATGAGTCAAAAGAGCAGCAAACCCCCGTGTCTATAGAATGTTTCGATATTTGTACTGGAAAACAAGACAAAAATACTGAGGAAGAATTTTTTTTGCAGTGATGAAGTTTGTAGCTTTTCATGTTTATTACTGTGAAGATGCTTTGACACAAAGCGCTACAGAAATAAAGGTGTCTTGACCTGGTCTAGACTAGCTAACCATCTTAGTCTGGTTTAAGTGTTTTTATCTCTGTTTCTGCTCGAGGACTTCTGGTGTAAATCATAATTCCTCTCTCCCACAGGTGGATCAATCCGATTGGAACTAAATCAGGAAACAGGAAGCATGGAAGACACCGTCAGCAGGAGAGCCGCAGCTCCGACACACCATCAGGAGGAATGGAAAGAGCTCGTCTGAGGATTCGTCACACGTTTGCTCTGGCTTTGGATTAACAGATTTGCAGTTGTAAGGATTACGCGGATACCTCCTTTCTCAGCATGTTTGCACGTTTACGCACTACCAGAATGATCCTTCAGATCCTCGCTTTGATTTGGGGAGTTACTCTCGTCATTTGTCAGCAAGCACAATACACCACCGTCACCACTAACTACGGGAAGCTGCGTGGATTGAGGGTGGCGCTGCCCAGTGAGATCCTGGGCCCCGTGGAGCAATATCTGGGCGTGCCATATGCGATGCCCCCTACTGGAGAGCGCCGGTTTCAGGCCCCCGAGCCGCCCTCGTCTTGGCCGGGCATCAGGAACGCCACTCAATTCGCTCCGGTGTGTCCGCAGTACCTGGAGGACCGACTGCTGCTCACGGACATGCTGCCGGTGTGGTTTACCGCCAACCTGGACACGGTCGCAACGTATGTGCACGACCAGAGCGAAGACTGTCTGTACCTCAATATCTATGTGCCCACAGAGGAAGGTACATCATATGGATATTTCGATATTTTAAAATGATTAAAAAAATTAAAAATACTTTAAATGCGAAATGCCAGTAGGTGGCAGCAAGGCACTGTTAATGAGTCATTGAGTTTCGACTGATTAACTCAGGAACGAAGCATTAGATTGTCTTACTGAGTTAGTCATTTAATTATTCATTTAGCCAATTCATTCAAACAGCTGATTCCTTCAGGAACGAAGCATTTAAGTGTCTAATGAGTGAGTCAGTATTCAACCGATTTATTCAAATGGCTGATTCTTTCAGGAACAAAGCATTAGATTGTCTTAATTAGTGAGCCATTGATTCATTCATTTAACCAATTCATTCAAACGGCTGATTCATCCAGAAACAAAGCATTTGACGTGTTAATGAGTGAGTCATTGAATCATTCATTCAACCGATTCATTCAAACGGCTGATTCATTCAGAAACAAAGCATTTGACTGTCTTAATGAGTGAGCCATTGATTCATTTATTTAACCAATTCATTCAAACTGCTGATTCATTCAGAAACGAAGCATTTGACGTGTTAATGAGTGAGTCATTGAATCATTCATTCAACCGATTCATTCAAACAGCTGATTAATTCAGGAACGAAGCATTTGACTCTTAATGAGTGAGTCATTGAATCATTCATTCAACCGATTCATTCAAACAGCTGATTTAATCAGGAACGAAGCATTTGACTGTCTTAACTCTCTGAAGTCAGCAATGTCGCTGGCACCTTCACCTCATTTTTTTTCTTATCAGTGCGAAAGAGACTCAAAATACTCAGTCGATTTTGGTCATTCAGGCAAGTGTTATACATCATTATAATCTGTTAAGTTTCTACTTTTATTTGTGTATACTCACAATAAAAACAAAATATTGTGCTTTTTGCAAATGAAAGAAAACAAACATGATACGCGATATGCAGCCTCCCTGTCTGTTACAAACAGACTTGACACGGAGAACAGATGGTAAGTGAACAGAGTCTTTATTTGAACAACCAGAAATGAGCGGGGCAGGTAAGTGAATAGAAGATGTTGAGCAGATGAATGTAGCAGATAACTGGATGATACTGTACTCTTGTATTGTAGATGGCGCTGGAAACTGTGGAGACACAGTGGAAACAGCAGACACGGAGACTAGGAGACAGGACACGGAGAACACTGGAGACTTGGAGGAACGAGGAGAATGCAGGTAGGTATCACAGAGGAGTCCTTGAGGTAAGCATAAGCTGTGCTATGTGCGAACGAGAACGGATAGTGACTGAGTGAATGCATGGGGCTTAAGTGCTGGTGGTGATTACTGGTGATGATGACATGCAGGTGTGTGTGATCAGTATTTTGGTGATGAATTGCGCTGTGGTTGGGAGAGGGTGGAGCCTGGCGTGCTTGTAACATTACCCCCCCCTCCACGGCCCGCTCCTGAGGGCCGATGACCCCGACGTCGTGGTGGGCGTCCTCTTCCTCGTGGTGCTGGTCTGTCAGGATGAGAGGCATGGAAAGTGTCAAGCAGGTTCGGATCTAGAATGTCGTTTCAGGGTATCCATGAGCGTTCTTCGGGACCATAGCCCTCCCAGTCCACCAGATATTCTAGCAGACCACCACGATGCCGGGAGTCCAGGATCTCCTTAACCTCGTAGGCTGCACCGTCCTCCAGGATGATTGGAAGGGGGGTTTCGCCAGGCTCTGTGGAGACATGAACAGAAGGAAAGTGAGGTTTCAGGAGTGACACATGGAATGTGGGATGAACACGATACTGAGGGGGGAGCTGGAGCTTGTATGTGACCGGGTTGATCTGTTGAATGATGTTATGGAGTGGATTTGGTAGATCGACAGAGTGGCTGACGTCCGGAACTTGAGCTGGCAGCAGAGGGTGCCCGAGATGAAATTACCGGCTGACCCAGAGTCGAGGAGAGCATTGACTGGAAGAGAAACACCGGCAGCAGTAAGGTTTATTATTGTGGTGAGTGGTTGCTTTTTCTTCAGAGAAGGGATGATGGCACTCATCATAGGACGTGGTGGACGAATGGGGCATTCAGTAATGAAATGCCCTGCAGATCCACAATATAAACATAAATTTAGGGTCAGCCGCCTCTGCCGCTCAGCCAACGTCAACCGAGAATTCTCCACTTGCATCAATTCGTGGGCTGGTTCTTGGGGGCTGACAGGCTCTGGTCGGCGGAGCACAGGAGAAGGTATCAGCTGGCCCTGGTGTTCATCAAGACACGACTGCATACGAGTGGTGAAACGGATGGACAGCTGGATAAAATGTTCAAGGCTGAGTGTATCCTCGTATGCAGCGAGATGCAACCGCACTCAAGGATCCAAACCCTGATGATAAGTCGTCCGCAGGAACCGTTCATTCCATCCACTGGCAGCAGCGAGGGTTCTAAATTGAAGGGCATACTCATTACCAGACTTATTTCCTTGTTTAAGGTCGTATAGTTGCTTACCGATCACTGAATCCCAGGTTGGCTTTCCGAAAACCTCCTTGAAGTGGTTAGTGAAACTGGAGAGAGACTGAGTGATCGGGTTGCCCTGGGACCAGAGAGTTTCGGCCCAACGAAGTGCTTTGCCAGATAACTGGGAGATAATAAACGCTACCTTAGCGCGATCATCAGGAAATAAGTGCGATTGCATCTCCAGGACCAGCGAGCATTGGAGGAGAAATCCGTTGCAATCCTCCGCCGAGCCAGAGAAGGGCGCCGGTTTTGCCATGGGACTGGCATACACCGGTGGCGAAGAAGCGGTGTTGTTTCCGGAAGTGCCCGCTGGTGAAGGTGAGGGTGCAGGTGCAGGATTGGTGGTGAGAGCTCGTCGAAGTGCATCGGCGAGCTCTCGAAAGGGATCCGGAGTGCTCATCTGGTGCTCTGCGGTGTTGGTCCGGTCTTCTGTTACAAACAGGCTTGACACGGAGAACAGATGGCAAGTGAACAGAGTCTTTATTTGAACCACCAGAAATGAGCGGGGCAGGTAAGTGAATAGAAGATGTTGAGCAGATGAATGTAGCAGATAACTGGATCTCTTGTATTGTAGATGGCGCTGGAAACTCAACCGGAGGAGAGAGTGGAAACAGCAGACACAGGAGACACAGAGACTAGGAGACAGGACACGGAGAACACGGGAGACTTGGAGGAACGAGGAGAATGCAGGTAGGTATCACAGAGGAGTCCTTGAGGTAAGCATAAGCTGTGCTATGTGCGAACGAGAACGGATAGTGACTGAGTGAATGCATGGGGCTTAAGTGCTTGGGGTGATGACGTGCAGGTGTGTATGATCAGTATTTTGGTGATGAAGTGTGCTGTGGTTGGGAGAGGGTGGAGCCTGGCGTGCTTGTAACACTGTCAATGAAGTCCAATCTGATACTCTTCAGAAAATAAACTGTAACTTAGTGAATACTTGTCACACAAACATGAGGCATATGTCTAAAGAAACGCTGAAATGTCAGATTTTAAATAATGTAAATCAAATCGAAAACAAATATTCTCTGTTTATGTAATCTGTTTGAAAAGAGATGTCAGTCGTTCGCCAGCCTTTTCATTATCCACTAATGCGGCCACGCCCACGGAGCGCGCTTTCTTTTAAAGGCACATTCTGACGCGATCAATGAGAGTATCCGTGCCTACATCCACTCGAATAAACACATCAAGTTTAGAGCATGTACTTTACATCGTTTAGAGACGCGGTGAGGAATAATCCTGAAATAATATACATCAGAAGAAAAGCTGTTAAATTTCAAATAGCAACGGATCCAGCCGAGGATTGTGAGGTAAGCTTATTCTGTTAGTGTCTGTGAATATTAAACTGCAAAAAGATTGTTTAAATGTGAATCCTGCTGCAACATAAAATGTCATAAACGTAAGACTGTTTAGACAAGATTTCTTTGGCCTGTTTTGGACAGATTATGAAGTGTTTACTGTCGCCTCTGGCTTGCTCAGTTGGGGACACAACATTTTCAAATAAATATCCAAATAAATTTAATTACTAAACTAAATTAACTATATCAACTACATTACTTAAATATATATGATAATTGAAATGAGCTGATGACATCAGCGTTTTCTCCAGAGCGGCTGTACAGCCGAATCAAATTCTGTTCATTATTTTCCTGGTTAACACTGTGAAGCTGCTTTGAAACAATCGGCATTGTAAAAAGCGCTATATAAATAAAGGGTGACTTGACTTGACTTGACTTTACTGGAAAATAGCCTAGTGTCACATCAATAAAGCTTTAGTTTGCAAATTTCTGCTCAGATGCTATATATACAGTACCAGTCAAACGTTTGGACACATTACTATTCTAATTAATGTTTTTGCAAAATTCTCTTACGCTCATGCATTTATTTGACAGAAATATAAAATAAAATATTGGTTTTCTATTTTAATATATTGTAAAATATTATTTATTTCTGTGATGCAAAGAATCCTGAAAAAAAGTATCACAGGTTATACAAAATTTTAAGAAGCACAGCAGTTTCCAACATTGATAATAAATCCTCATATTAGAATGATTTCTGAAGGATCATGTGACACTGAAGACTGAAGTAATGATGCTGAGATGTTTTACATCACCGAAATAAATTATATTTTAAAGTATATTAAAATAGAAAACCATTATTTTAAATTGTAATATTATTTCACAATATTAATGTTTTTTCTGTATTTTTGATCAAATAAATGCGGGCTTTGTGAGACTTCTTTCAAAAACATAGTAAAATGGTAATGTGTCCAATCGTTTGACCGGTACTATATATAATTTAAATATAATAGGCCTATACAAAATTTTGTTCACGTGCTGTGCAATATCAGCAATCACGTTTTCTGTTAAGAGTGAACATTATATTAAGGTTAATACAATAGTTGATCCTGTTATCAGTATCCTCACAGATGTTTTTTTCTTTCTTTTATCTCACAGATTTGAGAAACAAAGTGACCTGATACTGGCCCACATAGGACATTATGCCTTTGGCTCTCACTTTATATTGTTAACTATATTCTAAATAAACTACAAAATATATATTTATTTTGTTCTGTCCCTCTCACATACCTGACTCAAAGGCTCATTCATTATGCAGCTCATTATGTGGTTCTTTTGTTCTCTCAGGTGTAAAACACAGCATTATTCATGATCATTCACACCCCTTCGCATATGGGCTTTGTAAAGAAAAAGTGTCTTACAAAATTTAAATCAGTATATTGTTTTATGTGAATGAGTAGGCACGATGATTCTCACATCAGTTTGAAGCAAAAACTCAAGGCAACAACACCCATTAGTGAAAAGTTGACTTACATTTTTAGTTTTTTTTCAAAAACCATGCATAAACGTTATTCTCTCAAAAATACAAGCATTTACAAACATGTTGCTCACATATTATGGTAGCCCAGTTTGTGCTGAATACAGTGTAATGATGTTTTTGCCATTAATAAGTTTATAAGCAACTGAAAAAAGCAAAAATGTTAGAGCATGTCAAAACTTCTAAAGGGCCCCAAAACTGTGCAGACCCGCAAGAGTTAATGAGTGAGTCATTGAATCATTCATTCAAATGGCTGATTCACTTAGAAACTAAGCATTTAATGCGTTTGTACAATTATACTAAAAGTCTTTTACTTGATAAAAGAGTCTAAGCGAACAATCAGAGACCGAAGGACTGGAGGAGACGAACTTTTGATCATTTAGAGGCCTTTTGCATATTAAATATGATCCAGTAGGATTTATAGGGTTAAAAATGATGAGATTGAGCTTGTATTATTCTAAGATCAGAGGTTTTATTGAATATGTACAGTGTAACTCACACCAGCAGTTATATACATTTTAAATCCACATGAGAATGAGCGAATGCAAACAAAACAAAGCTTAATGATTTTCCTGGAAAACATCCTATTTCTCTTTAAACACTATATCATGTTTAATGGAAACAGTCAGCAGTTTTTCATAACTGACCAGCAAAAAATCACTTTTACAGAGTTCCAGTTTGTTTTGTCCTAAATCTTCTGCCTAATGGAGACCATAATGACTTAATGGATGTGATATAAAACACTAGCAGCTAAAAGCTCAGTAATGACCTCAGTCGTCTTCTATTAAGGACAAAAACTTGAATACGTTTCCTCTAAATGCACTGAAGGATCACAGACTGAAAATAATTCAAATCACAAAGATTCTGTCAATATTTACACCACCAAAAAAAATGACTGAAGATATTAATTTCTGAAAAATAAATCAGAATAATACACTTAATTCAAAGGTAAAACAAGATTATTTTTCTGACCCCAGTGGCAGATATTTGTTTTTGTTTTAAGCAAAAACTCACTTCATTTTGATACATTGTTATCATCTTAATATCTTCAGTTATTTTGCTTCTCCAGTAAATTTATTTTGATTTAACAATGTTTAGATAATTGGACTAGAAAACAAGACAAATACTAAGTTATACTAACATCCTTTAAGACAGTCAAATGCTTCGTTCCTGAATGAATGAGCCGTTTGAATGAATCGGTTGAATGAATGATTCAATTATTCACTCATTAAGAAAGTCAAGCGCATCGTTACTGAATGAATGAGCCGTTTGAATGAATCGTTTGAATGAATGATTCATTGACTCACTTATTAAGACAGTCAAGCGCTTCGTTCCTGAATGAATGAGCCGTTTGAATGAATCGTTTGAATGAATGATTCATTGACTCACTCATTAAGACAGTCAAATGCTTCGTTCCTGAATGAATCAGCCGTTTGAATGAATCGGTTGAATGAATGATTCAATTATTCACTCATTAAGACAGTCAAATGCTTCGTTCCTGAATGAATGAGCCGTTTGAATGAATCGGTTGAATGAATGATTCAATGATTCACTCATTAAGACAGTCAAGCGCTTCGTTCCTGAATGAATCAGCCGTTTGAATGAATCGGTTGAATGAATGATTCAATGATTCACTCATTAAGACAGTCAAATGCTTCGTTCCTGAATGAATGAGCCGTTTGAATTAATCGGTTGAATGAATGATTCAATGATTCACTCGTTAAGACAGTCAAATGCTTCGTTCCTGAATGAATGAGCCGTTTGAATGAATCGGTTGAATGAATGATTCAATGATTCACTCATTAAGACAGTCAAATGCTTCGTTCCTGAATGAATGAGCCGTTTGAATGAATCGGTTGAATGAATGATTCAATGATTCACTCATTAAGACAGTCAAGCGCTTCGTTCCTGAATAAATCAGCCGTTTGAATGAATCGGTTGAATGAATGATTCAATGATTCACTCATTAAGACAGTCAAATGCTTCGTTCCTGAATGAATGAGCCGTTTGAATGAATCGGTTGAATGAATGATTCAATGATTCACTCATTAAGACAGTCAAATGCTTCGTTCCTGAATGAATGAGCCGTTTGAATTAATCGTTTGAATGAATGATTCATTGACTCACTCGTTAAGACAGTCAAATGCTTCGTTCCTGAATGAATGAGCCGTTTGAATGAATCGGTTGAATGAATGATTCAATGATTCACTCATTAAGACAGTCAAATGCTTCGTTCCTGAATGAATGAGCCGTTTGAATGAATCGGTTGAATGAATGATTCAATGATTCACTCATTAAGACAGTCAAATGCTTCGTTCCTGAATGAATGAGCCGTTTGAATTAATCGTTTGAATGAATGATTCATTGACTCACTCGTTAAGACAGTCAAATGCTTCGTTCCTGAATGAATGAGCCGTTTGAATTAATCGGTTGAATGAATGATTCAATGATTCACTCATTAAGACAGTCAAATGCTTCGTTCCTGAATGAATGAGCCGTTTGAATTAATCGTTTGAATGAATGATTCATTGACTCACTCGTTAAGACAGTCAAATGCTTCGTTCCTGAATGAATGAGCCGTTTGAATGAATCGGTTGAATGAATGATTCAATTATTCACTCATTAAGAAAGTCAAGCGCATCGTTACTGAATGAATGAGCCGTTTGAATGAATCGTTTGAATGAATGATTCATTGACTCACTTATTAAGACAGTCAAGCGCTTCGTTCCTGAATGAATGAGCCGTTTGAATGAATCGTTTGAATGAATGATTCATTGACTCACTCATTAAGACAGTCAAATGCTTCGTTCCTGAATGAATCAGCCGTTTGAATGAATCGGTTGAATGAATGATTCAATTATTCACTCATTAAGACAGTCAAATGCTTCGTTCCTGAATGAATGAGCCGTTTGAATGAATCGGTTGAATGAATGATTCAATGATTCACTCATTAAGACAGTCAAGCGCTTCGTTCCTGAATGAATCAGCCGTTTGAATGAATCGGTTGAATGAATGATTCAATGATTCACTCATTAAGACAGTCAAATGCTTCGTTCCTGAATGAATGAGCCGTTTGAATTAATCGGTTGAATGAATGATTCAATGATTCACTCGTTAAGACAGTCAAATGCTTCGTTCCTGAATGAATGAGCCGTTTGAATGAATCGGTTGAATGAATGATTCAATGATTCACTCATTAAGACAGTCAAATGCTTCGTTCCTGAATGAATGAGCCGTTTGAATGAATCGGTTGAATGAATGATTCAATGATTCACTCATTAAGACAGTCAAGCGCTTCGTTCCTGAATAAATCAGCCGTTTGAATGAATCGGTTGAATGAATGATTCAATGATTCACTCATTAAGACAGTCAAATGCTTCGTTCCTGAATGAATGAGCCGTTTGAATGAATCGGTTGAATGAATGATTCAATGATTCACTCATTAAGACAGTCAAATGCTTCGTTCCTGAATGAATGAGCCGTTTGAATTAATCGTTTGAATGAATGATTCATTGACTCACTCGTTAAGACAGTCAAATGCTTCGTTCCTGAATGAATGAGCCGTTTGAATGAATCGGTTGAATGAATGATTCAATGATTCACTCATTAAGACAGTCAAATGCTTCGTTCCTGAATGAATGAGCCGTTTGAATGAATCGGTTGAATGAATGATTCAATGATTCACTCATTAAGACAGTCAAATGCTTCGTTCCTGAATGAATGAGCCGTTTGAATTAATCGTTTGAATGAATGATTCATTGACTCACTCGTTAAGACAGTCAAATGCTTCGTTCCTGAATGAATGAGCCGTTTGAATTAATCGGTTGAATGAATGATTCAATGATTCACTCATTAAGACAGTCAAATGCTTCGTTCCTGAATGAATGAGCCGTTTGAATTAATCGTTTGAATGAATGATTCATTGACTCACTCGTTAAGACAGTCAAATGCTTCGTTCCTGAATGAATGAGCCGTTTGAATGAATCGGTTGAATGAATGATTCAATGATTCACTCATTAAGACAGTCAAATGCTTCGTTCCTGAATGAATGAGCCGTTTGAATGAATCGGTTGAATGAATGATTCAATGATTCACTCATTAAGACAGTCAAATGCTTCGTTCCTGAATGAATGAGCCGTTTGAATGAATCGTTTGAATGAATGATTCATTGACTCACTCGTTAAGACAGTCAAATGCTTCGTTCCTGAATGAATGAGCCGTTTGAATGAATCGGTTGAATGAATGATTCAATGATTCACTCATTAAGACAGTCAAATGCTTCGTTCCTGAATGAATGAGCCGTTTGAATGAATCGGTTGAATGAATGATTCAATGATTCACTCATTAAGACAGTCAAGCGCTTCGTTCCTGAATGAATCAGCCGTTTGAATGAATCGGTTGAATGAATGATTCAATGATTCACTCATTAAGACAGTCAAATGCTTCGTTCCTGAATGAATGAGCCGTTTGAATGAATCGGTTGAATGAATGATTCAATGATTCACTCATTAAGACAGTCAAGCGCTTCGTTCCTGAATGAATCAGCCGTTTGAATGAATCGGTTGAATGAATGATTCAATGATTCACTCATTAAGACAGTCAAATGCTTCGTTCCTGAATGAATGAGCCGTTTGAATGAATCGGTTGAATGAATGATTCAATGATTCACTCATTAAGACAGTCAAATGCTTCGTTCCTGAATGAATGAGCCGTTTGAATTAATCGTTTGAATGAATGATTCATTGACTCACTCGTTAAGACAGTCAAATGCTTCGTTCCTGAATGAATGAGCCGTTTGAATGAATCGGTTGAATGAATGATTCAATGATTCACTCATTAAGACAGTCAAGCGCTTCGTTCCTGAATGAATCAGCCGTTTGAATGAATCGGTTGAATGAATGATTCAATGATTCACTCATTAAGACAGTCAAATGCTTCGTTCCTGAATGAATGAGCCGTTTGAATGAATCGGTTGAATGAATGATTCAATGATTCACTCATTAAGACAGTCAAATGCTTCGTTCCTGAATGAATGAGCCGTTTGAATGAATCGTTTGAATGAATGATTCAATGACTCACTCATTAAGACAGCCAAATGCTTCGTTCCTGAATAAATCAGCCGTTTGAATGAATCGTTTGAATGAATGATTCAATGATTCACTCATTAAGACAGTCAAATGCTTCGTTCCTGAATGAATGAGCCGTTTGAATGAATCGTTTGAATGAATGATTCAATGACTCACTCATTAAGACAGCCAAAAGCTTCGTTCCTGAATGAATGAGCCGTTTGAATGAATCGGTTGAATGAATGATTCAATGATTCACTCGTTAAGACAGTCAAGCGCTTCGTTCCTGAATGAATGAGCCGTTTGAATGAATCGGTTGAATGAATGATTCAATGATTCACTCATTAAGACAGTCAAGCGCTTCGTTCCTGAATGAATGAGCCGTTTGAATGAATCGGTTGAATGAATGATTCAATGATTCACTCATTAAGACAGTCAAGCGCTTCGTTCCTGAATGAATCAGCCGTTTGAATGAATCGGTTGAATGAATGATTCAATGATTCACTCATTAAGACAGTCAAATGCTTCGTTCCTGAATGAATGAGCCGTTTGAATGAATCGGTTGAATGAATGATTCAATGATTCACTCATTAAGACAGTCAAATGCTTCGTTCCTGAATGAATGAGCCGTTTGAATTAATCGTTTGAATGAATGATTCATTGACTCACTCGTTAAGACAGTCAAATGCTTCGTTCCTGAATGAATGAGCCGTTTGAATGAATCGGTTGAATGAATGATTCATTGACTCACTCGTTAAGACAGTCAAATGCTTCGTTCCTGAATGAATGAGCCGTTTGAATGAATCGGTTGAATGAATGATTCAATGATTCACTCATTAAGACAGTCAAGCGCTTCGTTCCTGAATGAATCAGCCGTTTGAATGAATCGGTTGAATGAATGATTCAATGATTCACTCATTAAGACAGTCAAATGCTTCGTTCCTGAATGAATGAGCCGTTTGAATGAATCGGTTGAATGAATGATTCAATGATTCACTCATTAAGACAGTCAAATGCTTCGTTCCTGAATGAATGAGCCGTTTGAATGAATCGTTTGAATGAATGATTCAATGACTCACTCATTAAGACAGCCAAGCGCTTCGTTCCTGAATGAATCAGCCGTTTGAATAAATCGTTTGAATGAATGATTCATTGACTCACTCGTTAAGACAGTCAAGCGCTTCGTTCCTGAATGAATGAGCCGTTTGAATGAATCGTTTGAATGAATGATTCAATGATTCACTCATTAAGACAGTCAAATGCTTCGTTCCTGAATGAATGAGCCGTTTGAATGAATCGGTTGAATGAATGATTCAATGATTCACTCATTAAGACAGTCAAATGCTTCGTTCCTGAATGAATGAGCCGTTTGAATGAATCGTTTGAATGAATGATTCAATGACTCACTCATTAAGACAGCCAAGCGCTTCGTTCCTGAATGAATCAGCCGTTTGAATGAATCGTTTGAATGAATGATTCATTGACTCACTCGTTAAGACAGTCAAGCGCTTCGTTCCTGAATGAATGAGCCGTTTGAATGAATCGTTTGAATGAATGATTCAATGATTCACTCATTAAGACAGTCAAATGCTTCGTTCCTGAATGAATGAGCCGTTTGAATGAATCGGTTGAATGAATGATTCAATGATTCACTCATTAAGACAGTCAAATGCTTCGTTCCTGAATGAATGAGCCGTTTGAATGAATCGTTTGAATGAATGATTCAATGACTCACTCATTAAGACAGCCAAGCGCTTCGTTCCTGAATGAATCAGCAGTTTGAATGAATCGTTTGAATGAATGATTCATTGACTCACTCGTTAAGACAGTCAAGCGCTTCGTTCCTGAATGAATGAGCCGTTTGAATGAATCGTTTGAATGAATGATTCATTGACTCACTTATTAAGACAGTCAAATGCTTTGTTCATGAATGAATGAGCCGTTTGAACGAATCATTTGAATGAATGATAAAATGACTCGCTCATTAAGACAGTCAAATGCTTCGTTCCTGAATGAATGAGCCGTTTGAATGAATCGTTTGAATGAATGATTCAATGACTCACTCATTAAGACAGTCAAATGCTTCGTTCCTGAATGAATCGTTTGAATGAATGATTCATTGACTCACTCGTTAAGACAGTCAAATGCTTCGTTCCTGAATGAATGAGCCGTTTGAATGAATCATTTGAATGAATGATTCAATGATTCACTCATTAAGACAGTCAAATGCTTCGTTCCTGAATGAATCAGCCGTTTGAACGAATCATTTGAATGAATGATAAAATGATTCACTCATTAAGACAGTCAAATGCTTCGTTCCTGAATGAATCAGCCGTTTGAATGAATCATTTGAATGAATGATTCAATGACTCACTCATTAAGAAAGATACTAATGTATTGTGTCAAGAGAGAGGGGTTAAAGACTGTATGAGTTTGTATTAAGTGATTCTTCTCTTTCAGATGCTCATGATGACACAGGTTTGAAGCCGGTCATGGTTTACATTCACGGCGGGTCGTATGTGGAGGGCACGGGGAACATGATCGATGGCAGTATCCTCGCCAGCTACGGCAACGTGATCGTCGTCACTGTGAACTACAGGTTAGGAGTTTTAGGTGAGTTTAACCCTTCACATCACAGCATTATACATGACGTTTGGTGCTCTTTGGTCATTTTTGACCGAAAAATGTTTCATTTGTTTGTTTGTTTTAGAATTGTTTACTTCATCAGAATGGTATGAAACTTGGTAAAGGTTTTGGCACTTGCTTTGTGAACAAACAGACACACACACACACACACACAAAAAAAAATCATGCACATGATTCGAAAAGGTGAAATGTTCCTGAAAAAGGACGCTGTAAATGTATCAAAAGTGACAGTAAAGATGTTACAAAAGATTATTTTTCAAATAAATGCTGAACTTTCTATTCAAAGAAATATAATCATGAAAATTAAAATGTATCACAGTTTGAACTGTTTTCAACACTGATAATAATCATAAATGTTTGTTGAGCATCAAATCCTCATATTGAATGATTTGTGAAGGGTCATGTGACACTGAAGACTGGAGTAATGATGATAAATTCAGCTTTGATCACAGGAATAAATTACACTTTACTATATATTCACAGAGAGAACAGCTGCTTTACACTGGAGTCATATTTCACTGCTTTACTGGATTTATGATACAAAAATGCAACCTTGATGAGTAGAAGAGACTGATTTAAAAACATTTAAAAAATCTTATACACCATTTTTTTTAATGGTAGTGTACATGAAATATGTACAGACAAATATTTGTGCATATGCGCTCATTAAAACTCATAATACTGAAATCTGTTCAAGCTTTAGCTTTTCATTTACTCGCAGTGAATAAAGAGATGAAGTTAGAAAGCCTTCAGATCGTTCATTAAAGGACCTTTTTATTTATTTGTGTAATGAAGGTTGTTCTTCCAGAAACAGATTCTTCACTGAAAATAAGCCTTTTATTCCCTAAATTCATTGTCTTTGAACAAAAGAACACAGTGAGGACTGAAAGCATATTCAAACGCTAAGAATATTCAGTTTTGAATGTGGCGACCTTGATGAATTCAGCAAACTGGCTCTTCTCATCGAGAGATTGAAGCAATGTTGTTTAAAGGTCTTGAGGTTCTTTGCATTGAGTGTGTTCAGATCTGGACGAATGACGTCACGTTCACGGTTCCAAGTCACCAAATATTGTCCAAATATACATAACCAGTCAAAAGTTTGGAAAGATTATGATTTTTTTTTTAAATATGTCTCTTCTGCTCACCAAGGCTGCATTTATTTGATCATAAATACAGTAAAGCAGTGAAATATGACTCAGCTGTTCTCTATGTGAATATACACTAACCTAAAGGATTATTAGGAACACCTGTTCAATTTCTCTAATGCAATTATCTAATCAACCAATCACATGGCAGTTGCTTCAATGCATTTAGGGGTGTGGTCCTGGTCAAGGCAATCTCCTGAACTCCAAACTGAATGTCAGAATGGGAAAGAAAGGTGATTTAAGCAATTTTGAGCGTGGCATGGTTGTTGGTGCCAGACGGGCCGGTCTGAGTATTTCACAATCTGCTCAGTTACTGGGATTTTCACGCACAACCATTTCTAGAGTTTACAAAGAATGGTGTGAAAAGGGAAAAACATCCAGTATGCGGCAGTCCTGTGGGCGAAAATGCCTTGTTGATGCTAGAGGTCAGAGGAGAATGGGCCGACTGATTCAAGCTGATAGAAGAGCAACTTTGACTGAAATAACCACTCGTTACAACCGAGGTATGCAACAAAGCATTTGTGAAGCCACAACACGCACAACCTTGAGGCGGATGGGCTACAACAGCAGAAGACCCCACCGGGTACCACTCATCTCCACTACAAATAGGAAAAAGAGGCTACAATTTGCACGAGCTCACCAAAATTGGACAGTTGAAGACTGGAAAAATGTTGCCTGGTCTGATGAGACATTCAGATGGTAGAGTCAGAATTTGGCGTAAACAGAATGAGAACATGGATCCATCATGCCTTGTTACCACTGTGCAGGCTGGTGGTGGTGGTGTAATGGTGGGGGGGATGTTTTCTTGGCACACTTTAGGCCCCTTAGTGCCAATTGGGCATCGTTTAAATGCCACGGCCTACCTGAGCATTGTTTCTGACCATGTCCATCCCTTTATGACCACCATGTACCCATCCTCTGATGGCTACTTCCAGCAGGATAATGCACCATGTCACAAAGCTCGAATCATTTCAAATTGGTTTCTTGAACATGACAATGAGTTCACTGTACTAAAATGGCCCCCACAGTCACCAGATCTCAACCCAATAGAGCATCTTTGGGATGTGGTGGAACGGGAGCTTCGTGCCCTGGATGTGCATCCCACAAATCTCCATCAACTGCAAGATGCTATCCTATCAATATGGGCCAACATTTCTAAAGAATGCTTTCAGCACCTTGTTGAATCAATGCCACGTAGAATTAAGGCAGTTCTGAAGGCGAAAGGGGGTCAAACACAGTATTAGTATGGTGTTCCTAATAATCCTTTAGGTGAGTGTATAGTAAAGTGTAATTTATTCCTGTGATCAAAGCTGAATTTATCATCATTACTCCAGTCTTCAGTGTCACATGATCCTTCACAAATCATTCTCATATGAGGATTTGATGCTCAACAAACATTTTCAAAAACATTAAAACAAAGCATCAAATTCGCAAATTAACGTGTTGTTTAGTCAATGAAACAACAACCAAAAATAACTCTTTATTTCTGATGTGAGACTTTTATTTTGAAAGATGTGCATGAAAGCTGTTGACTTATGCTGCCTTCACGTGCTATCGGAATTATCGTAAATACGAGTTTCTTAGGAAAAAATTGCACATGAACGCCCTCTGATGTCGTGTTTGGAAGTTCGGAAATAATTTTGATACCCAAATTTCCAAGATGGCCGTGCCATAAACTTTAATCATAGAACTACTGCTGTGACAGGTATGATTTATTAGTTTTTTCCCCAAAACAGCTAGATCGTCTTGTCTTGTCATTAATGTAGTGCATATTCACATATACAAGTGATCACAGCTGTGTTTTATACACAGCGAAATAGCCTGCATTTGACCGGAGTTATACAGAATCGGCAGAAATCTGGATAGCATCGTAAATGTTTATAGTTGTCAGTGCATGTGACACTACATATAATTTTGGTTTTAATACGATTTTCCCAATAAATAGGCAAGAATAAACCTGGTGTCCTCCATGATTCCTGTTCATTCCGACTACAAAGCACTTGAATGCAACAAGCTCATAATCATGACTTCTCAAGTGGGAAGTAGGACATTTCCGATACCACGTGAAGGCAGCATTATCAGCAAAGACTTTTGCACTTGTGTTTTTCCCCGTTCCACTGACCTGCGTCTCAGTCTAACACTATTTTCGTAACATGTCAGGGCTGGTTTTGTGGTTAAAATACAATCATGCAAGCTTGTAGTAATTAAATTTCCAAAAAGAACCAATACATTGCATAACTGGTGCTTGGTGTGTTTTCTGGGAAGGATTAACCATTTTTTAGAAATTGGTTGAAATTTGGGTTCATTGGAAAATTGTCTCCCGCGGCTAAACCAGTTGAGAACCGCTGCTTTAGACGGGCTAGATGGACAATATTTCTCATGAACGGGCCCAGAAATCCTGGCTCCAGTGCTTCAGAGATCACCTCAGTCCAGCAGGGACAGATCGACTGACACTAGCAGATCAACGCTCGAGCTCCAAACGAAAGCCTGGTCTTCAGCTGACAGCTTCTGAAGAGTCTGTTTGAACAAGCTCTGTCTCGTATTCCTTCTGCAGCGGCTGAGCCTTTTCAGGTAGAAATTCAACTGTCAAAATATCTCTGTCAAAAAGATGGACGTAATTCACTGATCTATGCAGAAGATGTTGTCGTCTGCAGATGACAGCTCATTTGAAGCTTTTCTTTTTTATATTGTTTACTTTCTATTTCTGTAATGCTGAATTGAAATACACTACTGTTCAAAAGTTTGGGGTCGGCAAGGTCTTTTTAAAGGGGTCATGAACTGCATTGTTTTATAATGTTTCCGGGGGTGCTCTTATAATGTTAGTATGATTTTTGCATAAAAAGTTGTCATAACTTAGAAATAAAAGGCATTTTTCCTACTCTGATTTTAGCCTCTGATCTGAACGTTTCTGAGACTTCAGTGTAAACGCCCACTGCTGTGATTGGCTGCTGTGAGACTTCAGTGTAAACGCCCACTGCTGTGATTGGCCACTGTGAGACTTCAGTGTAAACGCCCACTGCTGTGATTGGCTGCTGTGAGACTTCAGTGTAAACGCCCACTGCTGTGATTGGCTGCTGTGAGACTTCAGTGTAAACGCCCACTGCTGTGATTGGCTGCTGTGAGACTTCAGTGTAAACGCCCACTGCTGTGATTGGCTGCTGTGAGACTTCAGTGTAAACGCCCACTGCTGTGATTGGCTGCTGTGAGACTTCAGTGTAACGCCCACTGCTGTGATTGGCTGCTGTGAGACTTCAGTGTAACGCCCACTGCTGTGATTGGCCACTGTGAGACCTCAGTGTAAACGCCCACTGTTGTGATTGGCTGCTGTGAGACTTCAGTGTAAACGCCCACTGCTGTGATTGGCTGCTGTGAGACTTCAGTGTAACGCCCACTGCTGTGATTGGCCACTGTGAGACCTCAGTGTAAACGCCCACTGCTGTGATTGGCCACTGTGAGACTTCAGTGTAACGCCCACTGCTGTGATTGGCCACTGTGAGACTTCAGTGTAAACGCCCACTGTTGTGATTGGCCACTGTGAGACTTCAGTGTAAACGCCCACTGCTGTGATTGGCCACTGTGAGACCTCAGTGTAAACGCCCACTGCTGTGATTGGCCGCTGTGAGACCTCAGTGTAAACGCCCACTGCTGTGATTGGCCGCTGTGAGACTTCAGTGTAAACGCCCACTACTGTGATTAGCTGCTGTGAGACTTCAATGTAAACGCCCACTGGTGTGATTGGCCACTGTGAGACTTCAGTGTAAACGCCCACTGCTGTGATTGGCCGCTGTGAGACTTCAGTGTAAATGCCCACTGCTGTGATTGGCTGCTGTGAGACTTCAGTGTAAACGCCCACTGTTGTGATTGGCTAACATCTTTGTATAAGAAATAGCTAGTATTACATGTGGAACTCTCTTGAAAACTTTTAGCATGTTTTACTATAACAGCTCTCAAGGTTAACTAATCAAACTAATCGAACTAATCTATGGCATTATATTTAGATCTATGGCATGGTATTATATTTAGATCTATGGCATTATATTTAGGGCTATGGCATTGTATTTAGATATATGGCATTATATTTAGATCTATGGCATAATATTTAGATCTATGGTATTATATTTAGATCTATAGCATGGCATTATATTTAGATCTATAGCATTATATTTAGATCTATGGCATGGCATTATATTTAGATCTATAGCATTATATTTAGATCTATGGTATTATATTTAGATCTATGGCATGGCATTATATTTAGATCTATGGCATTATATTTAGATCTATGGCATGACATTATATTTAGATCTATGGTATTATATTTAGATCTATGGCATGGCATTAGATTTAGATCTATAGCATTATATTTAGATCTATGGCATGGCATTATATTTAGATCTATAGCATTATATTTAGATCTATGGTATTATATTTAGATCTATGGCATGGCATTATATTTAGATCTATGGCATTATACTTAGAGCTATGGCATTATATTTAGATATATAGCATTATATTCAGATCTATGGCATAATATTTAGTTCTATAGCATTATATTCAGATCTATAGCATTATATTTAGAGCTATGGCATTATATTTAGATCTATGGCATTATATTCAGATCTATGGCATAATATTTAGATCTATGGTATTATATTTAGAGCTATGGCATTATATTTAGAGCTATGGCATTATATTTAGATCTATGGCATTATATTTAGATCTATGGCATTATATTCAGATCTATGGCATTATATTTAGATCTATGGCATGGTATTATATTTAGAGCTATGGCATTATATTTAGAGCTATGGTATTATATTTAGATCTATGGCATTATATTTAGATCTATGGCATTATATTTAGATCTATGGCATAATATTTAGATCTATGGTATTATATTTAGAGCTATGGCATTATATTTAGATCTATGGCATTACATTCAGATCTATGGCATTATATTTAGATCTATGGCATGGTATTATATTTAGAGCTATGGCATTATATTTAGATCTATGGTATTATATTTAGAGCTATGGCATTATATTTAGAGCTATGGCATTATATTTAGATCTATGGTATTATATTTAGATACATGGCATTATATTTAGATCTATAGCATTATATTTAGATCTATGGCATTATATTTAGATACATGGCATTATATTCAGATCTATAGCATTATATTCAGATCTATGGCATTATATTTAGATCTATGGCATTATATTTAGATACATGGCATTATATTCAGATCTATAGCATTATATTTAGAGCTATGCCATTATATTTAGAGCTATGCCATTATATTTAGATCTATAGCATTATTTTTTAGATATATGGAATTATATTTAGATCTATAGCATTATTTTTTAGATATATGGCATTATAATTAGAGCTATGGCATTATATTCAGATGGTGGCATGAAAGGTTGCAGCGATGAGCATTGTAGCCGATCACAGACATTGAGCTCATGAATGCAGTGATCTCTTCATTGCAACTCGATTTCTGCACACTAACAAATGTTTTCATCATAACTAACATTGCAAACACAATGTAAATAAGAGATCTGTTGATTATTACGGGAGTTTTGGCGCAAGTCCAGAACTCAGACACTGATAAACTCGTGCTGTTTGATTGACAGCTCCAGCGATTGTAAAGGGAACGTTCTTTGATGGCTTTCTATGTATAATTTAATTACAGTTTAAATAACAGATTATTTTCATCTACTAAGAGAAACAATGTGAAGTTGAGCGTTTAGTCACTGGTTTGATTTACTGACACATAGACAAAGAACATCTGACTGTACATGAATCATTACATATCAGAAATCACTGGTCACAGATCAGGCATTAGATTTAACACGGTTACTCACATGTTGTGGCATTACTGTCGAGCTCATATCGTTAAAGTCTGTTTGCAAAGCCTGCGCTACAATTGCGACTGATTTCCCAAAGAATCCACAGTGAAATGTAGCGAATACAAATAAATAATGCTCGACTGAGACATTCACATTGTTGAAAATAAATAAGCACATTCCCAGCATTAGGATCCTTTGGAAGGTGATGGTATTTTTAGTCGCTCTTCTCTCCTCGTCATCTCACTAACACACCAGTAGGCGGGGCCAAAGTTGCGATGATGAAGTAGGCGTTGATCTTCTTCTGCAGAGGCGGTCTTTCACCATCTATAGGTCGTTCTCAGGGCTTGGTTACAATAAAAGCTGTTTTTAGACGAACAAGAAACTTTTCAGTTCTGAAACTGACAGGATATTCTTATGGTTTGATGACCTCTTATATGTCAAAAGCTCAATGACAATTTATTCCTGTGATCAAAGCTGAATTTATCATCATTACTCCAGTCTTCAGTGTCACATGATCCTTCAGAAATCATTCTAATATGAGGATTTGATGGTCAACAAACATTTATGATTATTATCAATGTTGGAAACAGTTCATATTTGTGTGATTCAGTGTCTGTTTTCAGGACTCAGTGATGAACAAAGCTTGAATAACCACATTTATTTGAAATAGCAAACTTTATAAATGTCTTTACTGACTCCTTGCTGAATAAAAGTATTAAAAATAGAAAAGAAAACATCATAGCAATCCCAAACTTTTGAATGGTAGAATATCTGTAAAATAGGCCACAATTTAAGTAAATATCGAGATGTCTTTATCATATTTAGCTGACACTGGTGGATTTTTTTAATGAATCTTAACGATCTGATTACTCTGCTGAAATTAGTTATGTAAGTTATCAGATGATCCAACATTACAACTCTCTGTTGACTAGCCTTCATACTTGCAAACAAATGATGCTCTTCCTCAGTGTTTCTGTCTTGTTTTCCAGCACAAATATTGAAACATTCTTAAATCAAGATACATGGTTATTACGGTTCATATTTTTAATTAGATGTTTCTGTTTTCACTTTAATTTTAGTTACAATTTTTGTAAATTTGTTGTGTGTTTTTATGTAATTTCTATTAGTTTTCTATTTTTTTTTTTTTTTTTACAAATATGTCTATATAGTTTTTGTTCATTTTTATTGATTAGTTTTTCAAGTTCAAGTCTTTGAAAGTAGCTGAAATAAAATATGTTTATTTTTATATTTTATTTAATTGTAATATTGATTTATTTCAGCTAGTGTTTATTTTCTTGCATGTAATGATTTTTTTATGGTTTTAGTTTTAGTTATCAATAATAGTCTGATAAAAGTCTTGCACAATGTTATATATTTTTATAGTGCAAATAATAATTTTACTTCTCATCTGAACATATCTTGCTTCTTTGTAGAAAACAGTGTTATGGTTCATATTTTGAATTAAATTATATTATATATAGGTTTTAATATGGAGTTGGCCCACCCTTTGCAGCTCTAACAGCTTCAACTCTTCTGGGAAGGCTTTCCACAAGGTTTAGGAGTGTGTTTATGGGAATGTTTGACCATTCTTCTAGAAGCGCATTTGTGAGGTCAGGCACTGATGTTGGACGAGAAGGCCTGGCTCGCAGTCTCCGCTCTAATTCATCCCAAAGGTGTTCTATCGGGATGAGGTCAGGACTCTGTGCAGGCCAGTCAAGTTCCTCCACACCAAACTCGCTCATCCATGTCTTTATGGACCGACGCTTTGTGCACTGGAGCGCAGTCATGTTGGGACAGGAAGGGGCCGTCCCCAAACTGTTCCCACAAAGTTGGGAGCATGAAATTGTCCAAAATGTCTTGGTATGCTGAAGCATTAAGAGTTCCTTTCACTGGAACTAAGGGGTCAAGCCCAACCCCTGAAAAACAACCCCACCCCATAATCCCCCCTCCACCAAACTTTACGCTTGGCACAATGCAGTCAGGCAAGTCCCGTTCTCCTGGCAACCGCCAAACCCAGACTCATCCATGGGATTGGCAGACAGAGAAGCGTGATTGGTCACTCCAGAGAACACGTCTCACTGCTCTAGAGTCCAGTGGCGGCGTGCATTACCCCACTGCATCCCACGCTTTGCATTGCTCTTGGTGATGTAAGGCTTGGATGAGCTGCTCGGCCATGGAAACCCATTCCATGAAGCTCTCTACGCACTGTTCTTGAGCTCATCTGAAGGCCACAGAAGTTTGGAGGTCTGTAGCTATTGACTCTGCAGAAAGTTGGCGTCTTCTGCGCACTGTGACCCTCAGCATGCGCTGACCCCGCTCTGTGATTTTACGTGGCCTATCACTTCGTGGCTGAGTTGCTGTTGTTCCCAATCGCTTCCACTTTGTTATAATCCCACTAACAGTTGAGCGTGGAATATTTAGTAGTGAGGAAATGTCAGGAATGGACTTATTGCACAGGTGGCAACCTATCACGGTACCACGCTTGAGTTCACTGAGCTCCTGAGAGCGACCCATTCTTTCACAAATGTTTGTAGAAGCGTCTGCATGCCTAGTGCTTGATTATATACACCTGTGGCCATGAAGTGATTGAACACCTGAACTCAGGGATCTGGAGGGGCGTCACAATACATTTGGCAATATAGTGTTTTTAAATTTTTTTCATTTAACATTTATTTTCTTTCATGTAACGATTTTTTTAATGGTTTTAGTTTCAGTTATCGATACAAGTCTGCTGCTGTTGCTGCTCAATATTATATATTTTACAGTGTAAATAATTGAAGCAAACGGCTCTGACAGAGACTGTGGTGGGAAAACGAGGCACGTTCAGTGTGTGATGAATGCTGCTTCCCTCACCGCAAAATAAACAGATGACATCAGAATCCATCCCATTAGACATCAGATGCTAAAGAGCTCGTTCAGCTCCCTCATGTCAAAGATAACCAGGCAGTTTTCAAGGTGTATAACAGCGAAAGCGCTGTCTTAATGGTTGCACGGCTCATCGAAGCGCCGTTGTGTTTATTGCTCAGGAATAAATTGCCCTGTTGAAAGTCCTACATCACCGAAGAGGACTTCAATTAACCTTTATCAAACGCTGGCCTGGAGTCAGGAGATATATGCATCACGGGTGAAGGTCAGCCAAAGCACTTTTTATTTGTGCACCGCACTGGAATTAATAATGCAACGGCCTCAGAGATGCTTGAGTATGATGCAGAAAGATGATGGATGAAGCTCATCAATAAATAACATACACAAAATCCACCTCTTGTGTATCCAGGGTATTTTTCAAGCGAGCTAAAGGAATCCTAAACGCTGGTGGAGAAGCGTTAACATGTGTTTAATGCCGCTCTAATCTACTGAAAACCATCAACACACGTTTATGATAGATGATAGTGTTGATCCTTAAGGGCAGATTCAAGGGAAATTGAGTTTGCTGTTTCATATCTTGAGTGTACATTGAGAACGATTGAAAATGCTTTAAAGGTTCTGCTAGACGTGACGTAACCACTGACGACGAGAAATAAGGTGCAAAACAATATTCCAACATGTTTTGTTTGAAGAAATACCTGCAGATTTTGATACATTTTTTTTAGTATACAGGTGCTGGTCATATAATTAGAATATCATCAAAAAGTTGATTTATTTCACTAATTCTATTCAAAAAGTGAAACTTGTATATTATATTCATTCATTACACACAGACTGATATATTTCAAATGTTTATTTCTATTAATTTTGATGATTATAACTGACAACTAAGGAAAATCCCAAATTCAGTATCTCAAGTGACTGAACTCGGAGTGACTGAACGAAAGGGAACGTCTCGGTTACGTATGTAACCCTCGTTCCCTGAGGAGGGAACGGAGACATAACGTCCCTCTGCCACTACCGCTGTACCGCTGGAATGGCCAGGAGTTCAGTCTTGGCTCCTCAGCAGGTAAACATAATGTTGCCAGCGTACTTCCTTATATACCCACGCAGTGGGGCGGAGCTACGCTATGCAAATTCCGCATGCCCATGGCATTGGCCTGCCATTGGGCGTTTTCTAAGATCTCGAAGATGATAGGCTTCTAGGCGAAACCCCCATTCATCAGTCACTGACGTTACGTCTCCGTTCCCTCCTCAGGGAACGAGGGTTACAAACGTAACCGAGACGTTCTCTCAATAAATCCTGAAAAAAGTAGCAAATCCTCATATCAGAATGATTTGTGAAGGATCATGTGACACTGAAGACTGGAGTAATGATGATAAATTCAGCTTTGATCACAGGAATAAATTATATTTTATGGTATATTAAAATAGAAAACCATTATTTTAAATTGTAATAATATTTCACAATATTACAGTTTTTTTCTGTATTTTTGATCAAATAAATGCAGGCTTGATTTCAAAAACATTAAAAAGTAATGTTTCCAAACTTTTGACCGGTACTGCATATATCATTTTATTTGCGATGATACTCAAATTTATTTGACGGTTAAACCCAACTCAGCTTGTCTACCCGCTTCTGTTAACTCCTGCCTTCAGGAACTTAAAACCTGGATGACTGATAACTTCTTACAGCTTAATACTGATAAAACTGAAATCCTGTTGATTGGCCCTAAATCACAGAATTTGCCACGGGATGACATTTTCATTGATATTGATGGTATCCAGATTAGACCTTCAAAAACTGTGCGAAATCTGGGAGTATTGCTTGACTCCACATTATCTTTCATCTCACATATTTGTCAGACAGTTAAATCATGCTTTTTCCACTTGCGAAATATTGTTCATATCCGCCGCTCCCTTAACTTTAGCGATGCTGAAACTGTTATTCACGCTTTTATAACCTCCAGATTGGACTACTGTAATGCCTTATACAGCGGCTTACCTATTAAAGACATACATCGCCTCCAAATGGTGCAAATCTCTGCTGCTCGAGCCCTAACATTTAACAAACAATCTGTACACATCACTCCCATCCTCAACCAACTTCACTGGCTTCCTGTGTGTCGTATCCAGTTTAAACTGTTAGTTTTAGTCTATAAAGCCAGTCATGGCCATGCACCACAATACCTGGCTGAGATAGTGCCACCATATGTTCCTGCCCGGACCCTCAGATCCAGCAATGAAAACCTGCTTGTCGTACCTAAGTTTAAACGCTCTACTGTGGGAGGAAGGGCTTTTAGTGTTATTGGCCCTAAATTATGGAATAAGCTGCCCCCGAATATCCGTAACGCACCTATTCTCCAGACTTTTAAGTCCCAACTTAAAACTCATCTATTTTCTTTGCTCAGTAAATAATTATTTAAGTGATCTCACACTTCTTCATGTTATGCTACATGACTACTTATTGTATTAATGTTCTCTTTGATTCTATAACTTCTTTGTTGTTGTTGTCTATCTGTAGTTATTTGTTGTACACCTGCTTGTATATTTGCTATAATGAACAGGCTGACTGTCTTTCTGACTGTAAATTGATTGTACTCTTGTACTCCATTGTGAAGCGACCTTGGGTTCTTGAAAGGCGCTATAAAAAATAAACATATTATTATTATTTAAGTTGATAATAACCCTGGACCTAATTCAGTGAAATCTTTCACTTATGTGTCCAACAGCCTCAGAATGTCCAAACGTGTGTCCAGCGCTGCATGTGTTGATCTTCAGATGTGTTGTGTTGCAGGTTTCCTCAGCACCGGTGACCAGGCAGCGAAGGGGAATTATGGGCTGCTGGATCAGATCCAGGCTCTGCGCTGGGTGAAGGAGAACATTCAGGCCTTCAGCGGCGATCCCGAGCGAGTGACTATATTTGGCTCCGGCGCAGGAGCCTCATGTGTCAGTCTGCTGACCCTCTCACACTATTCTGAAGGTCTGTTGAAGAATGAAGTGTATGAATATACAGGGCTGCACGATTCATCACAATTGCCATATGGCTGTGATTTAACTGAAGAAGTGCATGCGCTGCGTTTCAGAGTGAAGCGCAGCTCTGTGTTCGTTTACACGCGAGCAGCTCATGATCCGCCGGTGTTTTCAGCATCGATTCACTGTAAAAACTACTCAACATGAACTTCATCTGATCCGATCTGAGTCTGAGTCGATTTAACCTGCAGTTGGGAACGAAACATGCGCCAAACGCCTTGACATACTTGCGCTGATCAACAAAAGAGAAGCTTTAAGGATTCCTACTGTTTTCTGTCTGAATAAAAGTTTGATGGTTTAACGTTTGAAAGAAATTGAGAAAGCCATAAATATTAATATTGTAATATTAAATATTAAATTAAAATAAAATAAATAATAAAAGTAAAATTCAAATAAATTATAAAATAAAATAATTATAATTTTTTATTTTTTTTATTTTACAGTGAAATATTACACAGTAAAAATATCACAACATTCTTAAATCAAGATACATTTATATTTATATTAAGTCTTTTATGCTGAAAAACTTAAGTGATTTCATGCTTAAAACAAGAACAAATATCTTCTAGTGGTTTCAGAAAAAATAATCTTGTTTTTCCTTTGAATGAAGTTAATTTTTCTGACCCCATTGGGAGATATTTGTTCTTGATTTAAGCTGAAACTCATTCAAACTTAATTTTCATACATTTTTCAGAAAATAAGACTATATCCTAAGTAATTTTGCTTCTCCATGATTCTCCAAAATGATTCATGTAATATATTTAATAAATAAATAGTTATTTTTAATAAATAAATTAACATATTCAATTAATTTACCAAATACATTCAATATTTTATTTTATATTATTTTATTATTAGCAAATTAAAAACACCACATAGACATATAAACAACTTTAAAGAGGGGTCTCTAATGCTATTTCCTGCATTCTGCCTTATTTACACTGTTAAAGAGTTGATTCTCATGATAAACATGGACAACATTTCAAAAAACGAGTTGGACGTATGACGGAGTATTTCTGTGCCAAATACACTCCTTCAGGTTTTGAATACGTTTTTATATATATATATGGCCCTGTATGACGTAATAAAGGGCAGAATTCCTTGTATGGGCACTTCATCCCGGGTGAGCACACACACACATACACACCAGAGCGAGAGCTAGAGCACGTCCATCAACGAGCTTTGTTCAGGTTACGGGAGCCGTCGGCGGCGCTGGTGTTGTGTTTTTAGACACGAGATCAACAATGTCACTAAAGAAGTGTGTTTCTGGTGTGAGGGAAAGATCACCTTGTTCAGCTTCCCAAATAACCCAGCGTTAAGGGAACAGTGGATGCAGTTTGTGTTTCCGGAGTTCTGCAAGTGTGTGTGTTTGTTCCCAGTCATGAGTGGAAACCGCAGGCGGTGAGTGAAACTGCATCAAATGTGTGTGTTTTGTTAGCAATCGGCGTGTAAGTGCATATAATGTGAACAACACCAACGTATAGTGAATCGAGAGTTATCCAGGGATAATGCCATGATGTGTGTGTGTGTGTGTGTGTGTGCGTGTGTGTGTGTGACTCTTTAGCTCCGCCCACTGCACGCCTCCACGGACTCGGCTGTTTTCAGACAGGATCGGTACAGTGTATCTGTCTTTTATAAATATGATAAACTAAAGACTCTTGGGAGATATGAAGGATCAACACTACTCTATAGATACTCAAGATTAACATGAGACTGGCAGAAACTGTGTGTGTTATGACCTTTTAAAAACTTGATTTTAACCAAGAATGTTTAGATAATTGTACTGGAAAAAAGACAAAAATACCGAGGAAGAATTGCAATTGTTATTAGAAAAATCGCAATTCGATTTTTGTCCTACAAATCGTGCAGCCCTATGAATAATCATGATATTGTGTACGTTTCATTGCTCTCTGACAGCGAGTGTTTGTGTCCCAGATCTGTTCCAGAAAGCAATCATTCAGAGCGGCACGGCTCTCTCCAGCTGGGCGGTCAACTACCAGCCGGCCAAATACACGCGCATGCTGGCCGAGAAGGTGGGCTGCAATGAGGACGACACGGTGGAGCTGGTCGAGTGCCTCCAAAGCAAAAACTACAAGGAGCTCATTGAGCAGAACATCACCCCTGCCAAATACCACATCGCATTCGGACCCGTGATCGACGGAGACGTCATACCGGACGACCCGCAGATCCTCATGGAGCAGGGAGAGTTCCTGAACTACGACATCATGCTGGGGGTCAACCAGGGCGAGGGATACAAGTTTGTCGACGGCATCTTAGACAGCGAGGACAGAGTCACCGGCAACGACTTTGAGTTTGCCGTATCGGAATTTGTCGACCACTTGTACGGCTATCCGGAAGGGAAAGACACCCTGCGGGAGACCATAAAGTTCATGTACACGGACTGGGCGGACAGGGAGAACCCGGAGATGCGCCGGAAAACACTGGTGGCGCTTTTCACGGATCACCAGTGGGTGGCGCCGGCCGTGGCTACAGCGGACCTGCACGCTCAGTACGGGTCGCCCACGTACTTTTATGCGTTTTATCACCATTGCCAGAGCGACATGAAGCCGGCCTGGGCCGATTCCGCACACGGAGACGAGCTTCCGTACGTTTTCGGTATTCCCATGATCGGACCCACAGATCTATTCAACTGCAACTTTTCCAAGAATGACATTATGCTGAGCGCCGTGGTCATGACCTACTGGACTAACTTTGCCAAGACTGGGTGAGTACATGACGCCTGTGTTTACATGAACTAATACAGATAACTCGTTTTTCGATACAAATATCAAAACACTCTTAAATCAAAATACATTCACATGCCGCAGGAATTTAAATTTTTTTAAAATTTATTTTAAAAGTATGAATAAATTATTATTAGGCAAGGCAAGTTTATTTATACAGCACATTTCATACACAATAGTAATTCAAAGTGCTTTACATTTATCATTTAAAATAATGATAAAATAATCACAGCATATGCATAAGAAATAAAAATACCATGCAAAAAAAATGTAAATAACAATTGTATTTAACTAAAGGCTAGAATACTAATCCTGACTAAATATTAGTATATTAAAATTACCTAACATCTTTTTTTATTTTCTTCTTAACTTGTTTTTATTGAAGAACATACAGTTCTGGAATACAGAAAATAATTCATATAATCACAAAATGATTCATGTAATATATTTAATAAGTAAATAGTTATTTTTAATAAATAAATAAATTAACATATTAAATTAATTTACCACATACATTCAATATTTTATTTTATATTATTTTATTTTAATTTATTTTACTTATATTACTTTATGTTATTTATTTTACATTACTATTTTATTTTATTTATTTATTTATTTATTTTTATACACATTGTCGAAGTAATTTTTAAATAAGTTTTGCTTATTTTAGTGCCAGTACACTGACAGGAATGAAATTAAACATAAATGTATAAATTAAATCTGTGATCTGTCTAATATTTCATAGCCAAATTTCATTTGGGCTTCACATAAAAAATTATGATATTGGAAAAAAAAGATTATAATCCCAATAACAAAATTTTTATGTGAAGCGCAAATGAAACTTGCCTATGAAATATTAGAATAATAATAATAATAATAATAATAATATTTTGAACCTTTGGAGCTTCGGCGTTGAATATAACATCAATAATTGGCCCTTACATTTTGCTTCTCCAGTAAATGTGTCTTGATTGAAGAATGTTCAGATATTTGTGCTGGAAAACACTGAGGAAGAAAATATTTTTTACAATATACAATATTGCCTTGATTTATAAAATGCATATTGAGATGTACAGTAGTGTCCAAAAGTGATGTCCAGCCTAGGAAAAATTTACATCTTGACCCTTTATATATGTATTATTAAAAATCTGTTTTGTAGTCATATTGCATAGTTGTGCTTGGAGTCAATTGTTTTATTTGTGATGATAATGCAATGAAACATGACAAATTGTGCAAATTGTGAACACATGCAAAAACAAAAGCGATCCAACCAAATATTAATAACTGATTATGTTGTAGTCAATGCATGCTTTTTTCTGTATGCCTTTTGTTTTTCTATGCATTTTTTTTGTCAAATAATTTTATCAGATAAATACCTTAACCAAGTTTAGTATTTTGTTTTTCCTTCATATTTAAAATATTCATAAAATATCCAATATTTTCCTCATAATTTGATTGTTTAATTGAACTTGCAGGGTCATACAAAACAAACTTTTGGCCACTACTTTATGTATTGCACTTTGAAATGTATATATACAGTACATTGCACATAAGGCATATTGTGTCTTCTGACCAATCGCAACTGACGGTGTCTTCTGACCAATCGCAACTGACTGGGTCATCTGACCAATCGCAACTGACGGTGTCTTCTGACCAATCGCAACTGACTGTGTCATCTGACCAATCGCAACTGACTATGTCATCTGACCAATCGCAACTGACTGTGTCATCTGACCAATCGCAACTGACGGTGTATTCTGACCAATCGCAACTGACTGTGTCATCTGACCAGTCGCAACTGACTGTGTCATCTGACCAATCTCAACTGACTGTGTCATCTGACCAATCGCAACTGACTGTGTCATCTGACCAATCGCAACTGACTGTGTCATCTGACCAATCGCAACTGACTGGGTCATCTGACCAATCACAACTGACGGTGTCTTCTGACCAATCGCAACTGACGGTGTCATCTGACCAATCGCAACTGACTGGGTCATCTGACCAATCACAACTGACTGTCATCTGACCAATCGTAACTGACGGTGTCATCTGACCAATCGCAACTGACTGGGTCATCTGACCAATCGCAACTGACTGTCATCTGACCAATCGCAACTGACGTGTCATCTGACCAATCGCAACTGACGGTGTCATCTGACCAATCTCAACTGACTGTGTCATCTGACCAATCGCAACTGACGGTGTCTTCTGACCAATCGCAACTGACGGTGTCTTCTGACCAATCGCAACTGACTGGGTCATCTGACCAATCGCAACTGACTGGGTCATCTGACCAATCACAACTGACTGTCATCTGACCAATCGCAACTGACTGGGTCATCTGACCAATCGCAACTGACGGTGTCTTCTGACCAATCGCAACTGACTGGGTCATCTGACCAATCGCAACTGACGGTGTCTTCTGACCAATCGCAACTGACTGTGTCATCTGACCAATCGCAACTGACTGGGTCATCTGACCAATCGCAACTGACGGTGTCTTCTGACCAATCTCAACTGACTGTGTCATCTGACCAATCGCAACTGACTGTGTGACTGGGTCATCTGACCAATCGCAACTGACCGTGTCTTCTGACCAATCTCAACTGACTGGGTCATCTGACCAATCGCAACTGACTGGGTCATCTGACCAATCACAACTGACTGTGTCATCTGACCAATCACAACTGACTAGGTCATCTAACCAATCGTAACTGACGGTGTCTTCTGACCAATCGCAACTGACGGTGTCTTCGGACCAATCACAACTGACTGGGTCATCTGACCAATCGCAACTGACTGGGTCATCTGACCAATCGCAACTGACGGTGTCTTCTGACCAATCGCAACTGACTGTGTCTTCTGAACAATCGCAACTGACTGGGTCATCTGACCAATCGCAACTGACGGTGTCTTCTGACCAATCTCAACTGACTGGGTCATCTGACCAATCGCAACTGACGGTGTCTTCTGACCAATCGCAACTGACTGCGTCACGCAAAGGAGGGGTTTGGAAAAATGAATCGTTGTGTCCTTTGGGAGTCATTGAGCAAATAAGGTAAAAATAAATGCATATTATAAGACAATGAAAGTGTTTTTTGACCTTGCATGCATGTAAACCTGTTTTTGGGGACTCCCAAAACAAAAACAGGAACCTTTCAAATGCCATTATAGGGGCACTTTAATCAAACTTATAGTGTCATAAAAAAACTCATCACTTTTTGCCACTACTGTATGTATTGCACTTTTAAAATGTATATATATTGCACATAACGCCATTAAAGGCATATTGTGTTGATGTACTTTACAGAGACCCGAATCAACCAGTTCCTCAAGACACAAAGTTCATCCACACAAAACCGAACCGCTTTGAGGAGGTGGCGTGGTCCAAGTACAACCCTAAAGACCAGCTGTACCTGCACATCGGCCTGAAGCCTCGCGTGCGCGACCACTACAGAGCCACCAAGATCGCCTTCTGGCTGGAGTTGGTGCCGCACTTGCACAACATCAACGAACTCTTCCAGTACGTCTCATCAACGACCAAAATCCCACCGCAAGACACAACGCCCTTCTCCTACACCAAACGCTTGTCCAACAAACTCTGGCCTTCCACCACTCGCCATCCGCCTGCTCCTCCGGCCAACACCAAACAGATGTCGGATCAGCAGAAGACATCGGAGCACGCCGACGGGACGGTCATCATCGAAGCACGAGATTACTCCACCGAGCTGAGCGTGACGATTGCCGTCGGTGCGTCGCTGCTCTTCTTGAACATCCTGGCGTTCGCCGCGCTCTACTACAAGAAGGACAAACACCGGCTGGAGTCAAGCCGCCGGCTCAGTCCTCCGAGAAACCTCGCCAACGACGTTCCCCGCGTGCCGAGCGAGGAGTTGATGTCCCTGCAGATGAAACAGCTCGACCACGATCACGACTGCGACTCGCTGCAGGGCCACGACATGATCCGCCTGACCTGTCCGCCCGACTACGCGCTCACGTTACGCCGCTCACCCGACGACGTGCCGCTCATGGCGCCCAACACCATCACGATGATTCCCAGCTCGTTTGCGGGGATGCAGCCGTCGTATCACAACCCCTTTAACGCGTTCGGAAACAGCACTCCGAGCAGCACGGGTCTCCCTCACGGACACTCCACGACGCGAGTATAACCAGTCGACGGACTCTTTAGATGCGCACCCAAACACTGAGGGTGTTATTTTGCTACGGACTCTTTTATGAATTAAGTAACGTTACACTTATTAACCTGTATAATGTGATCAGTGAATGTAAACATTCTTCGCATTCATGGTACAGCGAATGAAGCACTCAAAACATTTTATTGCGTAAGTTAAGAAATATTATTTGCATCCTGATTTCCTGATTAATGTGTGAGACAATTTAACGTCAGACTCTCAAATACTTGCATCTTAAGGCTCGTTCACACCAAGCATGATAAGTATAACAATAACAATAATTATATAGTTTGTTCTAAATGTAAAAGAACAATAACGGAAGAACAATATCGATGAAATCATTTTCATCATAGATAGATGATGGACGGACGGGCAGACGGGCGGATGGATGGATAGACAGATATATAACGACAGACAGTTTACATACATTGATGGATAGATGGATGGATGGATGGATAGATAGATATAACGACATAGATAGATAGATAGACAAGACAGACGGACAGACAGACGGATACATGGATATAATGACAGACAGACAGACAGACATGGATGGATGGATGGATGGATGGATGGATGGATGGATGCTTGGGTGTTGCTAGGCATTTGCTTGGGAGTTGCTAAGCAATTGCTAGGGTGTTCTGGGTGGTTGCTAGGAGTGTTGCTATGTGGTTTCTAAGCTGTTCCTATGGTGTTGCTAGGCAGTTGCTAGGGTATTCTGGGGGGGTTGCTAGAGTATCGTCATAGCATTGCTAGGGTGTTTCTATGGCATTCTGGGTGGTTGCTAGAATGTTGATATGCAAGTTGCTAGGGCATTTGTTGCTGTGTGGTTGCTAGGGTGTTGCTATGCAGATGTTAGTGTATTCTGGGAGGCTGCTAGGTTGTTGCTAGTCTGTTCTGGATGGTTGCTATCTATCTATAATGTACAGCAGTGCTTTATGGGAGTATCAATCACTGTGGCTGATTTAAGAGGATTTTTGAAAATACTTTTGTCTCTGTGCCAAATTAATCTTTAATGAACCACATTCCCAGTGTTTTTCTAAGTGTGACTCAACAAGTGCTTGAATAGAGAAATCTTTTTGAGCCACAAGTGTCACATCTTACATGTTAATCACGAGATCAGGTTGCAGTGTGAAACTCTGAGAGGATCTTCTGTCAGATCTTAAAGGTGCTGGAAGTGCTTTCAGGCGTTCTGCAAACTCACAGAAATAACACAACACACAAAATGATTGACAGGTGGAGAGTGTTTCTGATTGGCTAAAACTCTTTTCTTACAGCACGTGTTTCTTTGATATCTGTCAGGCCGTGGCGTAGCCAGACTTTAATTCATCTTTAAATGAGGGGGCCACAATATATATAGGCTATATATAACATTTTAATTATGTTAAATTAGAATTAAATTAATATGCATAAGTGTCTGTGACCCATTCAAAACACCACAATTTGTTTAGTTTAGTTTTACATGTGCAAATAGCAGCTTAAACAACAGAACATGAGGATTCAGACATCGTCACTTCGGTGAATGGAGAAAAGGCAGAATAAAATTTCACTTAAATACAGAATAACAAAACAAAAGAAAAAAACTGCCTATACGCTGAGTTTCGATTCATTTTTGTGACGCGCTCCACAAACGTCACGGAAAAGAAACCGAGACGGCAGAAAGCGCATCCTGTTATTTTACAAAAGCACAAGTAAAAACAGACCCTTTACAGTTTCCCATGATGCATTTCTCTTATCTGTATGACCATAAACGACGGAGCATTTTAAGTTGTTTCCGCTGCTATAATGAGACAAAATCATTTGGCAATCAGAAATCTGTAAATGTGGCTACGCTACTGGGCTGTAGTGAGATTGTATATGTATTATTCCATTTAAACTATATCTTACAGCACCTTTAAGAGCTCGTATCAGTCTGCCGATGGCCTTCATCTGACAGTATTCCTCCTCTCAGCCTGAATAGTGTTATTTTAGTGCATAGTGTATATAGCATATAGAATAAATTGTAAAAAGGACATCTGCAGCTTGTAGAATTGCTTTCAATTACATCTTTTCATTGGCTTGTGTACAGTTCTGAATGTACGTTTGCCATCTTGACCATTACAAAACATTATTTATGTGACAGTGGATTGTCCAGTCCTCTGTTTCAGACAGTTATTCCATAACAAATTTGATAAAAACCATCAATATACTCATGTCCTGCTTGAAACTGCATCAAATGGAATAGCAAATGAGTGCTTTTGCTGAACACACCCCCCATCTGCCATTGGTCAGTTAAACAGATAGTCCCGCCCCCAAATCATGTCATTGGAGTCAGAAGTTGATGATGTCAGGCTGTTTAGAACACACTTCAACTTTAAAGTGATTTTGGCGTTTTCCAGAACGATGAGCTAATGTGTTCTCAAATTGTTCTAAATTTCAGTGTCCAACTTCCTGTGATTGTAATTTGTAAACAGGAATTTGCATAAAGATTTTTGTTGTACAGCTGTTTTAAACATTCATAAATAATGTACACGGACATTATTTTTACTTCTCCTGTAACAGAGTGACACAAAATCTCACCGGAGGATCCGTAAATATTATGAATGATCATTTGTCAGCAAATATATGAATCATATTAATCATTCTTCTGCCTAACAGGGTACTGATGGACATGTACGTGTTTAAATCATGTTGCTTCTTTAAATCTTTCCTCATACTTTACGCTGTATGAAACAGTTTTGCCTCATTGAAAGGCTTGTTGATGGAAACTGTATATGTAAAAGACTTTTTGCTGCTTTTTCTAAAATTAAATAAACTTAGATTTTACTCATTTGCTCACTCACTTTTCATGTTTGTATATATGTGATGTTTTAGTTAATGCAGCTCTAGTGTTAGTGTATAAATAGTGCTTTCTGTGCATCAAAGACATGAGTGATTCTATAATTGGAGATACATTTTGCATTTCAAAAAGTTAAGGAAGAAAAACTGAAATTTGTTCCAATATCTTATTGAAAACATATTTGGTTTTAATAATTCAGTGCTTGCCAAAACCCTTTTTTTTTACTTTTAGCAAAAAAAATTGATTTCTTTATAGTATTGTTTGTCAACTCTGTTACTCTACCTTGGTAAACTTTTTAGCCAAAAACTCCGCTTGGATGGATGGATGGATGGATGGGTGGGTAGATGGATGGATGGATGGATGGATCAATGGGTGGGTGGGTAGATGAATGGATGGATGGATGAATGGATGGGTGGATGGATGGATGGATGGATCAATGGGTGGGTGGGTAGATGAATGGATGGATGGATGAATAGATGGGTGGATGGATGGATGGATGGATCAATGGGTGGGTGGGTAGATGGATGGATCAATAGGTGGGTGGGAGGATAGATGGATGGATGGATGGATGGATGAATAGATGGATGGGTGGGTGGATGGATGGATGGATGGATGGATGGATGGGTGGATGGATGGATGGATGGATCAATGGGTGGGTAGATGGATGGATGGATGGATGGATCAATGGGTGGGTGGGTAGATGAATGGATGGATGGATGAATGGGTGGGTGGGTAGATGGATGGATCAATAGGTGGGTGGGAGGATAGATGGATGGATGGATGGATGGATGGATGGATGAATGGATGGATGGGTGGATGGATGGATGGATGGATTGATGGATGGATGGGTGGATGGGTGGATGGATGGATGGATGGATCAATGGGTGGGTGGGTAGATGGATGGATGGATGGATGGATCAATGGGTGGGTGGGTAGATGGATGGCTCGATGGATGGGTGGGTGGATGGATGGATGGATGGATCAATGGGTGGGTGGGTGGATGGATGGGTGGATGGATGGATGGATGGGTGAATGGGTGGATGGATGGGTGGATCAATGGGTGGGTGGGTAGATGGATGGATCAATGGATGGATGGATGGATGGATGGATCAATGGGTGGGTGGGTAGATGGATGGCTCAATGGGTGGGTGGATGGATGGGTGGGTGGATGGATGGATGGGTGGATCAATGGGTGGGTGGGTAGATGGATGGCTCAATGGGTGGGTGGGTGGATGGATGGGTGGATCAATGGGTGGGTGGGTAGATGGATGGATCAATGGGTGGGTGGATGGATGGATGGATGGATGGATCAATGGGTGGGTGGGTAGATGGATGGCT
Organism: Rhinogobio ventralis; assembly: GCA_039654625.1. NCBI lineage: Eukaryota > Metazoa > Chordata > Actinopteri > Cypriniformes > Gobionidae > Rhinogobio > Rhinogobio ventralis. The sequence continues at coordinate 1,594,132 of CM077197.1, forward strand.
CAATGGGTGGGTGGATGGATGGATGGATGGATGGATGGATGGATGGGTGGGTGGGTGGATGGATGGGTGGATCAATGGGTGGGTGGGTAGATGGATGGATCAATGGGTGGGTGGATGGATGGATGGATGGATGGATCAATGGGTGGGTGGGTAGATGGATGGCTCAATGGGTGGGTGGATGGATGGGTGGGTGGATGGATGGATGGGTGGATCAATGGGTGGGTGGGTAGATGGATGGCTCAATGGGTGGGTGGGTGGATGGATGGGTGGATCAATGGGTGGGTGGGTAGATGGATGGATCAATGGGTGGGTGGATGGATGGATGGATGGATGGATCAATGGGTGGGTGGGTAGATGGATGGCTCAATGGGTGGGTGGATGGATGGATGGATGGATGGATGGGTGGGTGGGTGGATGGATGGGTGGATCAATGGGTGGGTGGGTAGATGGATGGATCAATGGGTGGGTGGATGGATGGATGGGTGGATCCAATGAAATCATGAATTCTGTTTTTCTCTTAATATTGTGGTAACAATTTTGATGTTTTACAAAATAAATCTTGTAAGAACTTTTTAGATTAAAATCTTTTACTTCAGATCTTATCAGTGAGTGACATCATTTCCTGTATCTTACATAGTTGTGGGAGATCATTTCACCAATTTAAAGGCACAGTATGGTACGGTAACAGAATTGATGCAAGATTTATAGACACATTTTTGAGTTATTTTTAAACAATTTAATGTTGTAGAATTAGTAAAATTACTGTTTAGGACTTTTATAAATAAAATAAAATAAATTACACTGGCTAATTCGGACAACAAGAAATCATGATTTTCAGCTATATAAGACACTTTTTTACAGAAAATATTATATTGTTATGGCCTGAAACATCCATGACAATGAGTAACAAATTATTAAAACAATTAAAAATGTGACCATTTGAAAAAAGCAGGAAATGCACCTACAATTACAGAATCCCCCCTATGTTTACAGTGCTGACCTGCACACTTCTTTCTTGCTGCTGTACATTGTAAAATCGCTGATCTGTGATGCTTCTACACTTTTCATGTGGAGATTACATGACGCTTGTGAATGTAAGCAGGTCATTTTTCAGTAATAGGTTATTCGTTATGGATAGCAGCTGTTTTCAGGAGAGAAGCAGGTCAGTATAAGGGACACAAAGCAAATGTGTGTTTGTGCAGGTAAATCTTGTTTCATTGAGTGCTGTGGAGACAGTGAAGGCTCCTGATGACAGATGGTGGAGCTGCAGCCTCTCCAGTGACAGGAGCAGTAACTGCATGCGCTCGCTCGGTCTGTGGCACTGAGACCATCTGTGGTCACTCATGGACCACAGGAACACAAATACTTCTAAGGTTTTGCAATTGGAGCATGAAAACACACAGGGTGGATGTGTATGGAGGGTTCAGCATGTGATTCAGTCTTGCTGTTCAATGATTCAACCCTTTCCCCGCCAGTGTAAAAAAAAAAAAAAAAAAGTTGCCAGTACTGGGTGGGGGTGTTGATTTGGGGGGGTTGACCCATAAACACTTCCAAAGCTTCATTGCCTATAGCTCGTCCTGGGTGAACATTTAATTCAGTAACATTAGGCAGTTTCAAACAGATGAGCTACTGGAGCTCAGATTGCTCAAGTAGTTAATGCTGGTTCTGATAGAAAGGTGTCAGAATACACAGTGCATCTCAGTTTGTTGCGTATGGGGCTGCATAGCCGCTGACCAGTCAGGGTGCCCATGCTGACCCCTGTCCACCGCCGAAAGCACCAACAGTGGCACGTGAGCATCAGAACTGGACCACGGAGCAATGGAAGAAGGTGGCCTGGTCTGATGAATCACGTGTTCTTTTACATCACGTGGATGGCCGGGTGTGTGTGCGTGGCTTACCTGGGGAACACATGGCACCAGGATGCACTATGGGAAGAAGGCAAGCCGGCGGAGGCAGTGTGATGCTTTGGGCAATGTTCTGCTGGGAAACCTTGGGCCCTGCAATCCATGTGGATGTTACTTTGACACGTACCACCTACCTAAGCATTGTTGCAGACCATGTACAGCCTTTCATGGAAACGGTATTCCCTGGTGGCTGTGGCTCTTCCAGCAGGATAATGCTCCTGCCAACAACAACAACAGCAACATTTATTTATAAAGCACTTTTAAACACAATATGGATTGATCCAAAGTGCTGTATAGAGTACAAAGCAGATCTACACAAAAATAATTACAGGTTTCCAAATGCTAAAGAATAAAAATACGATTTAAGAGTCGATTTAAAAATGTCCAATGAAGGAGCAGACCTCACATGATAGGGAAGACCATTCCAGAGCTTGGGCCCAGCCACAGAAAAGGCCCGATTTATAGCGAGGCACAGTTAAGAGCAAGTGAGTAGAAGATCTAAGTGCCCTAGCAGGACAGTATGGCACAAGAACATCACTTATATACTTGCTAATTACTTACAAAGCACTAAATGGTTTAGCTCCCCAGTACTTGAGCGAGCTCTTAACGCATTATACTCCATCACGTCTATTGCGGTCTCAAAACTCTGGCCAGTTGATAATGCCTAGAATATCAAAATCAACTGCAGATGGTGGACCAGCGCCTGGACATGACCAGCTCATCCCTGAAGTGTCTGCAGAGACCGTGTCAGTTAAACTCCCCCTGTTAAACCCATCCCCGGCGTGATGACTCCAATCTTTCGAATAATCCTACGAATATCTATTGATCTAATATGACTTCTGATCTGTAATGATGCCTAAATCATAATCATACACTATTTGTTCGTCGGCCAGAGGAGAACTGGCACCCCGACTGAGCCTGGTTTCTCCCAAGGTTTTTTTCTCCATTCTGGCCCTGAAGGAGTTTTGGTTCCTTGCCATCGTCGCCTTTGGCTTTTGGCTTGTTCAGTTGGGGACACTTAAATTTCAATTATATTACTGATCTGCCCGCATTGACACTATATGATAATTGAAATGAGCTGGATGACATCACCGTTTTCTCCAGAGCGGCTGTACAGCCGAATCAAATTCTGTTCATTATTTTTCTGTTAGCACTGTGAAGCCTCTTTGAAGTAATCTGCATTGTAGGAAGCGCTATGTGAATAAAGGTGACTTGACTAATATACCTTGGTGCAAACATAAGGATTTTAAAATCAACTCTAAATTTAATGGGAAGCCAGTGAAGAGATGCTAAAATAGGGGAGATGTGGTCCCTCTTTTTAGACCCAGTCAGCAGTCTAGCAGCCGCATTTTGAACAACTTGCAAACGTAATAATGAAGACCAGAATAGAGTTGCAATAATCTAATCGTGATGTTACAAGAGCATGAATCACAACTTCTAAATCTTTGTTTGAAAGGAGATGCTTCAATTTTGTAATAGATCTTAAATGGAAAAAAGCTTCCTCTAATAACAGCACTAATTTGTTTATCAAAGAATAGTGAGGAGTCAAAGATCACTCCAAGATTTTTGATTTGTTTGTGTACATTTGTTGAAAGAGGACCTAACTGGGCTTCCATGGCAGGGGAGGAATTTGCAGGACAACCTAGAATTAAAACCTCTGTTTTATCCTCATTTAACTGCAAAAAATGATTTGCCATCCACCTCTTGATGTCATTTACACATTTCAATAAACACATCCGATGAACCAGTAGTGTCCAACCTTACTAGGTAAGTAAAACTGGGAATCGTCTGCATAACAGTGATATGAAATGTTGTATTTCTGAAAAATGAGGGCCAAGGGAAGCATATAAAAGGAAAACAATAAAGGTCCCAAAATGGATCCCTGGGGCACACCACACAAAACAGGTGCAGATGATGAGGAAAAGTTCCCTAAATTTACAGAAAAAATCCTATTCGCGAGGTACGAAGCAGACCATTGTAATGCAGTGTCTTTGATACCTAGCTTACATTCTAGTCGTTCAAGAAGAATGTTTTGGTCAATGGTATCAAATGCCGCACTCAGGTCCAACAAAACCAGCACTACACAAGAGCCTGGATCCAGAGCAAGCAAGATATCATTTGTAACCCTCAACAGAGCGGACTCAGTGCTATGTAATGATCTAAACCCAGATTGGAACATGTCCAAAATATTAAAAGAATCCAAATTCTACTTTCTCCAAAAGCTTAGAGATGAAAGGCAGTTTAGAGATTGGTTGATAGTTACTGCATATTTCCGGATCAAGTTGAGGTTTTTTCAACAGAGGTTGCACAATTGCATGTTTAAAACTGTCTGGAACAACACCTTTGGCTAAAGAGCTATTAACTATAGCTGTTACCATAGGACTAATGGTAGAAAAAACATCCGAGCCGGGATAATATCTAACTTAGAACCAGAACACTTCATAGTAGAGATTATATCTGCTAACTGAATTGAAGAAACAGGTTGAAAGAACTCATAGGGCAAGGCAGTTGCAATTGACACGGTTCAGAGTAAACAATGGAGCATCTAATATCATTAATTTTTTGAGTGAAATGTTTTAAAAAATCTTCACAAAGCTCTGCAGAGGCTTCAGATAAAATATTCACAGTTGGGTTTAGAAGAGAATCAATCGTGTCAAACAATACTTTTGGTCTCTTCGCGTTGTCAGTAATTAATTGAGAAAAGAAATTCGACTTTGACACAAAGCACAAATGCTTCAGGAATGGTTTGAGGAGCACAACGAGTTTGAGGTGTTGACTTGGCCTCCAAATTCCCCAGATCTCAATCCAGTCGAGCATCTGTGGGATGTGCTGAACAAACAAGTCCGATCCATGGAGGCCCCACCTCACAACTTACAGGACTTAAAGGATCTGCTGCTAACATCTTGGTGCCAGACACCACAGCACACCTTCAGGGGTCTAGTGGAGTCCATGCCTCGACGGGTCAGGCCTGTTTTGGCAGCAAAAGGGCAACAACACATGTATATGTTTTATTGTGTTATTTTACATGTGCGTCAGCAAAGCTTCTTCTGCTCCTGTGTTTTGATCAGGAGATACTGTACTCTTTCAGAAGATGTGCAATAGCGCCCCCTACCGTATAACAGTGAACATTTTGTCAGAGTTAAATAAAATACTGGATAAATTATTAATCTGTTAACTGTCTCTGTCACAGATCTGAACTTAAATGCTTGTAAGTCAGCATTATTGCATATTAACATGAAAGTGTAAAAAAGTAACAGATGTTTAGGTTTAAACTAAACATTTATATTTTGTACAAAATCTGTATTTAACTAAATAATCTGGACTCTAAAACGGCTAGAAAATCAAAGCCCTATGTCTAACCAAGTTGTGTTCCAAATTTGAAGTTGATATCACAAAAATTGAGTCGCTAAAAGCATGTAAATTACCGTTTTTATAGTAATGCAGTCAAAATGGGTTTGAATTTTGAGTGTTTAACTCTTTCCCTGCCAACATCTTTATGAAACATCTGCACTCTTTCAGATGATGCGCAATAGCGCCCCCTACTCTATAACAGAGGAAACACAGATTGTCAGAAAACTCTGAAAGAGTTTAAGATTTTGAATTATACATAATTTATGATGTGATTTGGGAAAAAAGGCAATTAGGGACTCGGACAGTTAACAGGTTTAACTCACATTTTTCATAAGTAAATCATATTAGTTTCTTTTATCACAAAATCATAATTAAGTGGACATGGGGTGAATTTTAAAATCTAAATGTTCAGTTTGGTCATGTCTCCACATCAGTGTTTTAGCATCACTATTATAGTTTTTGGTAATTTATTTATTTTCACTTTGATTTTAGTTAAAATTTGAGTCATTCCTTTAAGTGTTGCTGTTGGTTTTTTATTAGTTTTAGTTTGTTTTGTTAAACAAAATGAAAAAGAGAAATATACAAACATATTTTAAACAATTATAGGTTTTTCATATTGTGTTCCATCCTGTTAAACCCCAAAGCCAGTTCCTGAATGACATCATCCTGCAGGAAGTGACATCATCGTTTGGCATGCAAACATCAGTGAGTATCTGGTGAAATCATATTTATGAATATGTATGATGTTGTTAGTTTGTTCACGTTTCTGTAAAACACTCATTCTTCTGAATCAAATGGCACAGAGTCTGATAATATCAACACTTCAATAGATATGAAAACAAACCTGATGAGCTAACCTTCAATCACTCACTGAGAGATGAATAACTCCTGCTCATTTTCATGACATTGAGTAAATAATCCAGTTTAAACTCACAGTGGCTTGGTGTTCTGATGAACCCTTTTATAGAAATACTCCCATTCATTCTTTATCTGAAACGCTTCAGAGCTGGGATGAAAACATGTGCTTCAGTTGATTCACTGGGATTGAGTCAGTCAGTCTGTTTCCCTGATGCTCAATGTGTTTGACCAGCTCATGTTTACAACAGAAAGAGCAGCTCAGTTTCCAGAACAATGATATCAATGTCATTTTAAACATGCACACAAATTGATTCATTAACATTCGTGTTATGTTGCGGGTCAATTTGACCCGTTTCGATTTTTGAGTTGACTGAAATGCCAGTTGATCTATATTTCTTTCTTGACATTTTGTGACTTTTTCCCATTTAGGGTCATGAACATGCATGCAAAGTTTCAACACGCTGATGTGTTTTGACATACACAATTACTGTTACGTTCGTGATGTTCGCGGGTCAATTTGACCCGCATATTTTAATGATCTATGGCAACTCTACAGACGCAAAAATGTTGGTTAGAGTTTGTTTGTTTTTTAACTACCCCTGTGAAGGTAAAAAGGAGCTTTTCCCCACTTATTTCAATACAGAAAAATATTTTGTCAGCCACAGATGGTAAAAGCTATCTGAAATACTATCTAACTCTTGTTTTTCTTGAAATGTTGTGACTTTTTCTGATTTTGGGTCATGAACATGCATGCAAACTTTCAACACGCTGATGTGTTGTGAAATGTGAATACAATCTTAAGTTTGGTATCTTTATAAAGGCGAAACGTCACTGATTATTGTAGAAGTAAAAAAGTTTATGAACATTTTAAAATATATTCTTTTAATATTTGATATGAAATATATATTTACAAAACATGTTCAACTCTAAAACTTCAAGAAAATCAAAGCTAAATATCTGAACTAGTTCTGTGCCAAATTTTAGGCTGATATTAGTACCGTTTTCCACTAGATGACATCCAGGCTCCACCGGTGACCATATAAGGACTCTCCGATTTCCATAGGTTTGAGTCATCTGAACCATATATTTCCATAATTATCATAACATTTATGATGTAGATATTTTATTCAGAAGTAGTTTGGGTAGTAATGTTAATAATTGATTTGAATTCAATTTCTAAAACCCACATAAAAATAAAAAAAACCATACAGAAAGAACCAGGGTGTGCGTTATCATTTGGCACTGCATCACAAATGGAGAGTCTATTTCTCTATTACTCCGTAATTTCTTTTGAAAATTTTTTTTTTTTTTTTTTTTAAATCTAAGATTTTTGAACAATTTTAAGACTACCCCTCCCCCACACCCGTGGGACGTTTGTGATTATACATTTAGAACTATAATATGGTTAAAACATTTTTATAATGAATGTATTCTTTATAATGTGTGAAAACTATTGATATTAATAGTTAATTATTTGTACCTGCTTGTATGTTTTTTTCATATTTTTTTTTTTTTTTAGTATTGAATCCAATTAGGGTCGATTTGACCCGGACCATAACAAATGTACACAGAAATCTTAAATTCTCAACTATGTTCACTTCACATGCAGATATCTATATACTTCATATTCATGAAAACAAATAGATTTTAAGCTTTCAGCATTTGCATTCATCACATCATGCAGGAAGTGTCATATAGCTGCTATTTGGATGCTTTGCTTCACAATTATGAAAAATTCCCGTTTTACCGAAGGACGTTTTGATAATTTTCTCATTAAGTTATGAAAACAAGTTGTCTTGTTATGAACAAGAATTTAAAATGTTAAGGGAACATTCCATTTGATCATTTTTCAAACATTATGAGAACGTTACTTTTGACTGTTCTCTGAACATTCCGAAACAAGTAGCAACATTTAACACCAGTTGGAGAGTTTAAACAGTCAAATGAGCATAAGTGAAGCATGTTGTCCTGGTGTGACGACTGTCCAGCACAGCGATGTGTGCTTATGATAAAGATGATTCATGCATCCATCTCTCAGTGTGTTTTTTTGTCGAGCCTCAGACTATTGCACTTTTCTTAGAATGCTTCTGTTTCTGTCCAGTCTCCAAATTCAGCAAAGCAAGACTTTTAATGTGGGATGCTGATCTGGTCCAGGTTTTAAAATAGTGAGCGTTTCCCCTCGGGCCAATTTACAGCCGCTGCAGCTCCTGAGGAAGGTCATGCTGACAATCACAGATTATTACTGGCTCTGCGGTTATTATTATGAATGTACGAGTGTGCTATCCTGACTGTATTCAATATTTAATGACATTCACAGACAGTCATATCTGAAATATTGCTAAAAAAATGAGATGTAGATTAAAGCTTTCATATTCACACTATTGTTTCTGATCACAAGTCTTTATGAGTGACATTTGATTTGTTTAACCTCCTAAACTCCAAGGACCCTGATCAGGATTGACGTCATCAAGTATATACTTTAAATGTCTGTGGAGGAGCTCTGACTTCATATGTGGTGCCATTTGAAAGCTCAGAATGTCTACTTTCTGGAGATATGCATCACTTTGGCATTTATGCATACACTTTGGAGTAACTTATTTACACTAAATTACTCTGGGACCATTTTCACCTAGATTTGGCCTACCTAAATTAAAAAGCTTCCCATACCCACATTGTCATTTTACAGGAAACCCTTTAAAAGTTACATAAAACACTGCTAAAAGCGATAAACATTTAAGTATATGTTGTCTGAGCTGTAATAACCCCCCCCCCCTATAATAACTATAATAAACAAACATATCATATATAAAAAACAAACAAACAAAATAGGCGCTTTTTGATTTTTTAAAATTTCATTTTTGAAAGTGTATATCTCAGACAGTTTTGGCTGTTTCCAGCATATGTCAGCAAACACTGGAAAAAATTATTTTGTGACAATGGGATATTGCATTTATACCACTATATGGGGAGACTTGTATATTGGAGAGATTTGGGTAGGCGGAAATTACATAAAAAAGGTAATATTCCTCCCTTCAGATCCATTTTAATAAATCTTGCATAGCCTTCACCCGGGCTGAAGCGTGGAGGAGGTAACAGGAAGGCGGCATAGCGGCGCTCCTGAGACGGGCAGCTCGGAGTTAGGGCTCAGTTCTTCCCAGGAGATGGTAGCAGGACCACTCCTTCCCCCGGTGGAGGGCCAGGGGAGAATCTTTTGTTTTCCCTTCCCTGCCGCTGGCATCCCGGCCAGCGGTACCCTAAATCTGTTAAAGAAATAACTGACTCCCCTTCCTCCGAGCCCCAAGAGGGCGCAGATGGCAGTGTGCGATGCTATGCCTCGCCGCTCTCCTCCCCCTCTGTTGCCAGACCCCTGTCAGAGCAGGCCGCCATGGAATGCTCGTCCTTCCCTGGCCTCCTCTGTCAGGATGCGGAACATGAACACGCCCCCACATTGGGACACTATGCCTCCCACGTCAGGGCCGGTCGTTCTGCATCGAGATGAAGTCCGGCTTCTACAGCCCCTACTTCATTGTACCCAAGAAGAGTGGTGGGTTACGACCAATCCTGGACCTGCACGTCTTGAACCGAACCCTTCACAGGCTTCCATTCAAGATGTTGACAGCCAAACGCATTTTCGATTGCGTTCGTTCGTCGGATTGGTTTGCAGCGATCGACCTGAAGGACGCGTACTTTCATGTCTCCATTCTTCCTTGACACAGACCGTTTCTACGGTTTTCTTACGAGGGGCAGGCATACCAGTACACGGTACTCCCATTCGGGTTAGCCCTGTCTCCTCGCGTCTTCACGAAAGTCGTTGAGGCAGCCCAACAGGGTTCGCATCCTGAACTATCTCGACGATTAGCTGATACTGACTCACTCTCGAGAACAGGTTTGCGAACACAGGGACCTGGTGCTCCAGCACCTTGCCTGTCTGGGCCTTTGGGTCAACTGGGAAAAGAGCAAACTCTCCCCCGTGCAGAGGATCTCTTTTCTCGGTATGGAAATCGACTCGGTCGCCATGTATGCGCAGCTTACGAGCGAGCGCGTATAGTCACGCACAGTCAATTCGAGGGCAAGAGTGCAGTTCCATTGAAGTTATTTCAGAGGCTCCTGGGGCATATGGCATCCACAGCAGCGGTCACGCCACTTGGACTGCTTCATATGGGACCGCTTCAGCACTGGCTTCGCAATCGAGTCTCGAAATAGGCATGGCAACAGGGCACGCTCGGGCTCGGCCGTCAGACCTTCACCCCGTGGTCAAACCTCTCTTTTCTACGGGCCGGAGTGCCCTTAGACCGAGTTTCCAGGCATGTTGTTGTCTCAACAGATGCCTCCGCCACGGGCTGGTGTGCCATGTGCAATGGGCATGCTGCCGCTGGCTCCTGGAAAGGACCCCAGCGCCTATGGCATGTCAATTGTCTCAAATTGCTGGCCGTACGTCTTGCCCTGCACCGGTTCCGAATGCTGCTGAAGGACAAACACGTACTGGTCCGTACTTTGGTATTCAGCGTTGAGCCTAGCCCTTCGTTCGTGCTAATCTCACGGCAGGGAGCTCAGGTCAGCGCAGGACACTGGAAGACAGCCGTTGTGGCAAGATTAGATTGGGACACCCATTCCTTCAATCACTGATGTAACTCAGAGTGACTGACTGAAAGGGAACGTCTTGGTTACATATGTAACCCTCGTTCCCTGAAGGAAGGGAACGGAGATGTTAGATCCCTGTGCCACAACCGCTGTACCGCTGAAATGGCCGGGACGCACAGTCTCGGCTCCTCAGCAGGTAACATAATGCGAGATTGCACTCGCGGCTCCTTGTATACCCACGCAGCGATGCAAATTCCGCAGACCCATGGTATTTTCCATACCATTGGCTTGTTTTCTAATACTTAAAGGTGATAGGCTTCTAAGCGAAACCCCCATTCCGTCAGTCACTGACGTAACGTCTCCGTTCCCTTCCTTCAGGGAACGAGGGTTACATACGTAACCGAGATGTTTCATATAAAGATATGGCAGAAATGGTAAGCGTAAAATGGCAAAATGCTGTTCTAAATATATCCACGTCTTTATGAATCATTCATTCAGAAGATTCGTCCAGAAACACTGATTGATTCACGAACGAAACATAACCACCTCAACAACCATGATTGATCCGGTTCGTTCAAAAACGCTGATCTCCTTTCCTCTAGACTAGAGCATTTAAGTCCTTTATGTGGCTGTACTTGTTTAGTCAGAAGCAGTTTTTCTCATTCCGGTCATGATTAAAGTGTCCCTGATTAAATTTGTATGAGGATTTTTCTGTGGCAAAAGCAGTTTAATTTGTTTTCTGTGAATAGCCTAACAAAGGGACTGGACCTTGAGAGAAGAGGATGCAGCACATGCCGTTTGGAGGCTGGGAACACTACATGTGCGTCTGTCCTCATCTCTATGGCAAGCCGTTTGACTTTTAATCATTCCCAGGATATGAATTCTTGATATCAGGAATTAGATTTCTACTAGTAACAATGGCAATTCTTGATACCAACAATGACTCGCAGAAATATGTATTATTCATATCAAGAATTGAATTTCAATGAGTAAAAACTATAATTCTTGATATCTGTGATTGTATTTTCAGTAGTTAAATCTCACCATAGGCTGCGATTCAAATTCTATTCTTGATATCAACAATTTAATTGCCACTAGTGACAATGTTAATTTCTGATATCATGGATGTGATTGTTACTGTAAGAAAGCCATTTTAGATATCTGAAATTCTATTGATATCATCAATAGAATTTGAATGGCAGTCTATGGTGAGCTTTAACTAGTGAAAATATAATTACAGATATCAAAAATTATAGTTTTTACTAGTTGAAATTCAATTATTGATATCAAGAACTACATTTTATGGCAAACTGGTTTGACTTTATTCATTCCCAGAATATGAATTTGTGAAATCAACAATTGTATTTTCACTCGTGAAATCTCACCATGAGCTGCCATTGAAAATCAATTGTTGAATTGATTTCTTACTAGCTGAAATTCCAATTTCACATAGAAATACAATTCTCACTAGTAAAAACCTTTATTTTTGATAATTATGTGGTCACTATAGTGCAAATGTCTATTCTTGATATCAACAATTGAATTGCTACTAGTAAAAATGTTATTTTTTTTAATCAATTCGATTGTCTGATATCATGAATGTGATTGTTACTAGTAAGAGATTTAACTAGTGAAAATACAATCACAGATATCAAGAATTATAGTTTTTACTAGTGGAAATCTAATTCCTAATATTAAAAATAAACATTTTAACTAGTGAAAATTGAATTGTTGGTATCAAGAATTCATATCCTGTAAATGATTAAAGGTCAAAATGGCTTGCCATACATTTTTACTAGTGGAAATGTAATTCCTGATATCAAAACCTGCCATTGTTACTAAAATCGAATTCCTGATATCAAGAATTAGCATTTTAAGTAATACAAATGTAATTGTTGATATCAAGAATCCATATCCTGGGAATGAATAAAAATCAAAACAGCTTGCCATACCCTTCATTAAACTTTATTACAAAGAATGAAAGTCACAACATTACTCATTTCATACTTAAAGGGGGTCTTCAGACTAGGGCCTTTTCTCTGAAAGTTTAGAGAAAAACACTGTAAAAAGTGTAAACAAAATAAATAATAATGCGGTCACTATATGAACTGTTGTTGAATGGAAAAGTGCTCAAGGAGGACTGAAGATTCTTCAAAAACAATAATAGCATGAGGGAATAATGACAGAATTGTAATTTTTGTTGAGCTGTTGCTTTAATTCCTCAGTGTTTTTGTTTGGATGTTTGAATGCATCATGCAGCGTCTCCTCACGTGATTCCTGAACAGAAGCCATCAGCACTTTCTCATTGATTATCAGAGTTCAGGAGTCCTGTCACCGATCTTCTGTCACCACATCATTATCTGGCTTTTTTCGCACCCGCGGGGTCTCAAAGCAGAGACTTTAAACGTTAATTTGCATATTATGATGCAAAATAAACATTAAAATATGAGGAATTGATGGCAGTGAAAAGTAATTTTTAAAGGATCAGTTCACTTTAAAATGAAAATGTCCTGATAATTTACTCGCCCCCATCTCATCCAAAATGTTCATGTCTTTCTTTCTTCAGTCGGAAAGAAATGACGTTTTTTGAGGAAAACATTCCAGGATTTTTCTCCTCACCATAGACTTCAATGGCGACCAACGGTTGAAGGTCCAAATCAATGCAGTTTCAGAGGAAGGGCTTCAGAGGCTCTGATGATCCCAGACGAGGAATAGGGTCTGATCCAGACAAACCATCGGACATTTTATAAAAAAATAAACATTTATATACTTTTTAACCTCAAATGCCAACTTCGATGTTGTTCTTCTTCATGACATATGATGTCATCACGTCGGAAAGGTCACGTGACGTTAGTGCCGACCCAGTGCCAAAAAACTCCATCTCATGTTCTCCTCCAACTATAAAATTGTCCGACATCGTTGTTTTACCTTTATTTTTGTAAAGGGCGTTTGTTTTTGCACGTTCGTTTTAACACTGGGTCGGTACTTCCACCTACGTCACGTGACCTTTCCGACGTGATGGTGTCATATGTCGTGAAGAAGAACAACATCGAAGTTGGCATTTGAGGTTAAAAAGTATATAAATGTTTATTTTTTTAGAAAATGTCCGATGGTTTGTCTGGATCAGACCCTATTCCTCGTCTGGGATGGTGCAGAGCCTCTGAAGCCCTTCCTCTGAAACTGCATTGATTTGGACCTTCAACCGTTGGTCGCCATTGAAGTCTATGGTGAGGAGAAAAATCCTGGAATGTTTTCCTCAAAAAACTTAATTTATTTTCGACTGAAGAAAGAAAGACATGAACATCTTGGATGAGATGGGGGCGAGTAAATTATCAGGACATTTTCATTTTGAAGTGAACTAATCCTTAAATGGCGGAACACATAAATATATATTAATATTTAAGTCTCTTCTGTTCACCAAGGCTGCATTTATCTGATCATAACTACAGTAAAACAGTGAAATATGACTCCAGTGTAAAGCAGCTGTTCTCTATGTGAATATATAGTAAAGTGTAATTTATTCCTGTGATCAAAGCTGAATTTATCATCATTACTCCAGTCTTCAGTGTCACATGATCCTTCACAAATCATTCAATATGATGAGAAACATTTATGATTATCAATGGTGTCATATTTTTTGAGGAAACTGATACTTTTGATTTTACAGGATTCTTTGATGAATAGAAAGTTCAAAAGAACATAATTTATTTGCTGAATAAAAGTATTAATTTATTTCTTTAAAATCTTAGCCAAAACCTTTGAATAGTAGCATATCAGGACTTTCACAGAAATCTGAAGCTGTTTTCAACATTGATAATAATCATAAATGTTTCTCCTCATATCAGAATGATTTGTGAGGGATCATGTGACACTGAAGACTGGAGTAATGATGATAAATTCAGCTTTGATCACAGGAATAAATTACACTTTACTATATATTCACATAGAGAACAGCTGCTTTACATTATAATAATATTTCATAATATTTAGTGTATTTTTGATTATTCCAAACTGCATGTATTTCTTTTACATTAACATTATACACATGCTTTACGTCATGTTTCATGAAATGCTTGACCAGAAACGAATAGTTTCACTTCCAAATTGAAGTGGTTTTGGCTGCGGACACACACCTGACAGCTGTTTCTTCATGCTCTAGATGCGACACGGGTCTCAGCTTCATCCCTCTTGAGCCTTCAGCAGACGAACACTCATTAGTGAGCACTAAAATGACAGATGAGGGCTTCTATAATTAACACGCATCCGGTGCTGTGCTGTGTTATTAGTGTGTAAGGGAGCATTAGAGAACCAGAGAGAGATTCAGGCAGGTAGACGTAGTCATTATCTTACCTAACCTCGAACTTTTGTCTCACAGAGACAAACAAGAGCTGAGAGTGTCCGCACACATGTCGAGCGCTACTATTTTGGGAATGTAACTGTCTGGGAGGAAAACACTCCTCCACATCAACTGTTTTTCTGCAGAACTTTTGCAGAATTAAGCAAACAGATCAATGCGTTCACATGTGAATCACTGCAGAGGACAGAAAAACACAACGTCACAGTCAGGCCCTCATTTATGCAGTTTACAGAAGACAATACTGTCACTTTGAGTCGGTCCACCTGTTTGATTACAGTCTCCCTGCATTAACATTCACAGACGTGTGAGCGATTGACCTCTGAAGAGAGACTCCGTGCACTGTTGTTCTTCTCATTCTGAGGCCATGCAAATACCTGCCAGAGTCATTTAGTCTGAGAAATTACTCTGTCTTTCCTGGAAATATCCTTGACATTTTCTCGTATGGAACAGGGCGTTTGGAGACGCAAGGTGCTGCTTGTACTCGGCAAGATGTGTGTGAAAGTGGAGAACAGAAGAAAGCGCCTCTTATCTAACAGTAGATTTATGTGCTGTTATAGAGCTCTGATTCCTGTCAGCGTTAAGATGCAAATTCAAAGCATGTTCAGGGGGTCAAGTATTGATCTAACTTCATATTTCATTGTCAAATAGGCTCTTCTGCTCACCAAGACTGCATTTATTTGGTCATAAATACAGCAAATAATTTTGAAATATTATTAGAATGTAAAACGGCTGTTTTCTATGTGAATATATAGTAAAGTGTAATTTATTCCTGTGATCAAAGCTGAATTTATCATCATTACTCCAGTCTTCAGTGTCACATGACATGAACAAGAGAAACACAGCAAACATCATATACTCACACTAAACTTACATTCTGCTAAAGTCTGAAAGAATGTGTAAAGTTCTAGTTTCTGTTTCGGCAAATAGTGATTCATTATTAATGGCTGAGCTGGATACTGTTACAGACCAGTGACAACATCAGACTTCACTGTATCTGTTTAGACGTCTGAACACCCTAGCAACCGCCTACTGTAGCAACCCCCAAGAACACCCTTGAAGCATTCTAACAAAGCCATAGCAACCAGTCAGAACACCCTAGCAACCACCTATAACACCCTTGCAACATTCTAACAAAGACATAGAAACCAGCCAGAACACCCTAGCAAACAACTACTATAGCAACATCCGAGCAACCACCTAGAGCACCCTTGCAACATTCTAACAAAGTCATAGCAACCAGCCAGTAAACCCTAGCAACCACCTACTGTAGCAATGCCCTAGCAACCACCTACTGTAGCAGGGCCCTAGCAACCACCTACTGTAGCAACACCCTAGAAACCACCTAGAACACCATTGCAACATTCTAACAAAACCATAGCAACCACCAACTGTAGCAGTTCCCTGGCAACCACATAGAACACCCTTGCAACATTCTAACAAAGCCATAGCAACCAGTCTGAACACCCTAGCAACAACCTACTGTAGCAATGCCCTGCCAACCACCTAGAACACCCTTGCAACATTCTAACAAAGCCATCGCAACCAGTCGCAACACCCTAGCAACTCTCTACTGTAGCAATGCCCTAGCAACCACCTAGAACACCCTTGCAACATTCTAACAAAGCCATCGCAACCAGTTGGAACACCCTAGCAACCGCCTACTGTAGCAATGCCCTAGCAACCACCTAGAACACCCTTGCAACATTCTAACAAAGCCATCGCAACCAGTTGAAACACCCTAGCAACCGTCTACTGTAGCAATGCCCTAGCAACCACCTAGAACACCCTTGCAACATTCTAACAAAGCCATAGCAACCAGTCTGAACACCCTAGCAACAACCTACTGTAGCAATGCCCTGCCAACCACCTAGAACACCCTTGCAACATTCTAACAAAGCCATCGCAACCAGTCGCAACACCCTAGCAACCGTCTACTGTAGCAATGCCCTAGCAACCACCTAGAACACCCTTGCAACATTCTAACAAAGCCATAGCAACCAGTCTGAACACCCTAGCAACAACCTACTGTAGCAATGCCCTGCCAACCACCTAGAACACCCTTGCAACATTCTAACAAAGCCATCGCAACCAGTCGCAACACCCTAGCAACCGTCTACTGTAGCAATGCCCTAGCAACCACCTAGAACACCCTTGCAACATTCTAACAAAGCCATAGCAACCAGTCTGAACACCCTAGCAACTGCCTAATGTAGCAACACCCTAGCAACCACCTAGAACACCCTTGCAACATTCTAATGAAGCCATCGCAACCAGTTGGAACACCCTAGCACCCGCCTACTGTAGCAACATCCTAGCAACCACTTAGAACACCCTTGCAACATTCTAACAAAGCCATAGCAACCAGTTTGAAGACCTGTTTTGTTTTTCCTCTGTCTATAATGTCTCCGTCATCTTTCTTCCTTTCTGAGGATGTGTGTCAGTATCAGGTTAATGTTTAGAGACCAAGAGCTCAATAACTGATCAATTGAAATTAGCCAAACATGCCCTGAGCAATGTGTATTTATTTGACAGTTTTCACTTATAGTTCAGTATAGCACAACAACGATGTTTTTTTGCAAAACTTCAATACTGCAATATTTAATTATTTTGCAAATATATATGGTATGGATTTGATTCCATATTAACTGTTTTTGATGCTGCACTGTAAAAATCTCAACTTTTTTGAGTTTTACTTACTCCCAAACAAAGCCAAGGGTAGTGATAACTTTTTTAATTTTGTCAAATAAATTGGACAAATTCATTGAATAAACACTGTAAATTAAATGTATTTTACTAAAATGAAAAAAGCTTTTTTACAGCGTGCAGTAACATGCTCTATAAAGCCGCACAGAAATGAAAACCTCCACCGCAGCAGTCGTGCTTGAAATAAGGTCATTTTTATCTGTTTTACTTGCAGGGCTGCAAGAACACAAACACATTGAGCCGTCCATCTCTCTATCTGCCCAGGGCAGTTGTGCTTTTGTTTAATGAAATGCTCTTACTGAGATGTTTTCTGAGATTAGACAATGTGTTTTGTCTTAATATCTCACCATCCACGTCATAATAGTTGCAAATGACAAATGCATAGTTATTGCAATAAACTGAACAATTATTGAAAGAACATTCTAGTTGTTGCTGATAAAAATACAGGACATGTTTTGTCTCGTGTCTCAAGAATATGCAAAATCCTTCCATCTCTTGAATGTGAATGTGAGTTGATGAGTGACAGGATGTTTTGTCAATTGCTTGTTGCAAAAGCTGCCCTTTAACTCCTCTTCATCTCACAGATATCTGGCTCATTTTTCAGTGTCTTTCTTTGTGCTTTTCATCGAGCAGTCAGCGCTTGATGTAATTATGAGTGAGACGACACCTGAATGATTTACGCTGTCATTCTTCCCAACGGGGAAAAATGCAAATCGGGTAATAGAGGTTAGTCGGCGTATCTGAGTGCGTCTTTACTGTAATTTATTTTCTAATGCGTTTGCTGCAGATTAGCAGAATCGCTCAAAATGTCACATTTGTCTCAGGACGACTGACAGACTGAATCCTTCCAGCCTAAACCTGAAATTAGACAGGGTCAGTTGTGAAGCAGGTCTGTTTGAGATGGATGATGAGTTTCTCTATCCCATTATCTGATTGTTAATCATATGCAGACTAAAATTAGGCTACATGTTGTAATTTTTTACACTGCACACTAAACTGTTCAATATACTCAGATCTGGCTGATGGATGGATGGATGGATGGATGGATGTATGGATGAAATTGATGAAATGGCAAATGGATGGATAGAGGGATGGGTGGATGGATGGATGGAATGACAAACAGATAGATGCAATAAAAAATGGATGGATGGATGGATGGAATGACACAAATGGATGCAATGGTAAATGGATGGATGGATGGATGGAATGACAAACAGATGGATAAAATGGTAAATGGATGGATGGATGGATGGATGGATGGCTGGATGGATGGAATGACAGATGAATGGATGGGGCAATGACGGATGAATGGATGGATGAATGGATGGGGGAATGGCAGATGGATGGATGGATGGAATGATAGATGGATGGATGGATGGAATGAAATACAGATGGATGGAATGACAAACAGATGGATGCAATGGTAAATGGATGGATGGATGGATGGAATGACAGATGAATGGATGGGGCAATGACGGATGAATGGATGGATGAATGGATGGGGGAATGGCAGATGGATGGATGGAATGATAGATGGATGGATGGATGGAATGAAATACAGATGGATGGAATGACAAACAGATGGATGCAATGGTAAATGGATGGATGGGTGGATGGAATGACGGATGGATGGATGGAATGACAAACAGATGGATGCAATGGTAAATGGATGATGGAATGACAGATGGATGGATGGAATGACAAACAGATGGATGCAGTGGTAGATGGATGGATGGATGGATGGATGGAATGACAGATGGATGGATGGGGCAATGACGGATGGATGGATGGATGAATGGATGGTGGGAATGGCAGATGGATGGATGGAATGATAGATGGATGGATGGATGGAATGAAATACAGATGGATGTAATGACAAACAGATGGATGCAATGGCAGATGGATGGATGGATGGATGGAATGACGGATGGATGGATGGATGGATAAATGGATGGGGGAATGGCAGATGGATTGATGGGATGATAGATGGATGGATGGATGGATGGATGGATGGATGGGTGGATGGGTGGGTGGGTGGAATGGCAGATGGATGGATGGATGAATTGACAGGCAGATGGATGGATAGAATGGATAGATGGATGGATTGGATGGATGGATGGAGTGATGGATGGAATGGTAGATGGATGGGTGGATGGATGGATGGATGGAATGACAGATGGATGGATGAATGGATGGATGGAGTGATGGATGGAATGGCGGATGGATGGAAGGATGGATGGAATGACAGATGGATGGATGGATGGAATGACAAACAGATAGATGCAATGAAAAATGGATGGATGGATGGAATGACAAACAGATGGATGCAATGAAAAATGGATGGATGGATGGAATGACAAACAGATGGATGCAATAAAAATGGATGGATGGATGGATGGAATGACAAACAGATGGATGCAATAAAAAATGGATGGATGGATGGATGGAATGACAAACAGATGGATGCAATGAAATGGATGGATGGAATGACAGATGGATGGATGGATGGATGGAATGACACAGATGGATGCAATGGTAAATGGATGGATGGATGGATGGATGGAATGACAAACAGATGGATGCAATGGTAAATGGATGGATGGATGGATGGAATGACAGATGGATGGATGGATGGATGGGGCAATGATGGATGGATGGATGGATGGGGGAATGGATGGGGGAATGGCAGATGGATGGATGGAATGATAGATGGATGGAATGACAAACAGATGGATGCAATTGTAAATGGATGGATGGATGGATGGATGAAATAGCAAATGGCAGGATTGAGAGATGGATGGATGGATGGAATGACAAACAGATGGATGCAATGGCAAATGGATGGATGGATGGATGGATGGATGAAATGGCAAATGGATGGATAGAGAGATGGATGGATGTAATGACAAACAGATGGATGCAATGGCAAATAGATGGATGGATGGATGGATGGATGGATGGAATGACGGATGGATGGATGGATGGATGGGGGAATGGCAGATGGATTGATGGGATGATGGATGGATGGGTGGATGGATGGGTGGAATGGCAGATGGATGGATGGATGGAGGGATGAATTGACACAGATCGATGGATAGAATGGATAGATGGATGGATGGATGGATGGATGGAATGACGGATGGATGGATAGAGTGATGGATGGAATGGCAGATGGATGATGGATGGATGGAATGACAGATGGATGGATGGATGGAATGACAAACAGATGGATGCAATAAAAAATGGATGGATGGATGGATGGATGGATGGAATGACAAACAGATGGATGCAATAAAAAATGGATGGATGGATGGATGGATGGATGGAATGACAAACAGATGGATGCAATAAAAAATGGATGGATGGAATGACAAACAGATGGATGCAATGGTAAATGGATGGATGGATGGAATGACAAACAGATGGATGCAATGGTAAATGGATGGCTGGATAAAATGGCAAATGGATGGATGGATGGAATGAAATACAGATGGATGGAATGACAAACAGATGGATGCAATGGTAAATGGATGGATGGATGGATGGAATGACGGATGGATGGATGGATGGAATGACAAACAGATGGATGCAATGGTAAATGGATGGGTGGATGAAATGGCAAATGGATGGATAGAGAGATGGATGGATGGATGCAATGGCCAATGGATGGATGGATAGATGGGGGGAATGGCAGATGGATTGATGGGATGATGGATGGATGGATGGGTGGAATGGCAGATGGATGGATGGATGGATGGATGAATTGACACAGATTGATGGATAGAATGGATAGATGGATGGATTGGATGGATGGATGGAGTGATGGATGGAATGATGGATGGATGGATGGATGGAATGACGGATGGATGGATGGAGTGATGGATGGAATGGCAGATGGATGGACGGATGGATGGAATGACAGATGGATGGATGGATGGATGGAATGACAAACAGATGGATGCAATAAAAATGGATGGATGGATGGATGGATGGAATGACAAACAGATGGATGCAATAAAAAATGGATGGATGGAATGACAAACAGATGGATGCAATGAAAAATGGATGGATGGATAGAATGACAAACAGATGGATGCAATGGTAAATGGATGGGTGGATAAAATGGCAAATGGATGGATGGATGGAATGAAATACAGATGGATGGAATGACAAACAGATGGATGCAATGGTAAATGGATGGATGGATGGATGGAATGACGGATGGATGGATGGATGGAATGACAAACAGATGGATGCAATGGTAAATGGATGGGTGGATGAAATGGCAAATGGATGGATAGAGAGATGGATGGATGGATGCAATGGCCAATGGATGGATGGATAGATGGGGGGAATGGCAGATGGATTGATGGGATGATGGATGGATGGATGGATGGATGGGTGGATGGGTGGAATGGCAGATGGATGGATGGATGGATGAAATGACAGACAGACAGATGATGGATAGAATGGATATATAGATGGATTGGATGGATGGATGGAGTGATGGAATGACAGATGGATGGATGGATGGGGGAATGGCAGATGGATTGATGGGATGATGGATGGATGGATGGATGGATAGATGAATGAATGGATGAAATGGCAAATGGATGGATAGAGAGATAGAGGATGGATGTAATGACAAACAGATGGATGCAATGGCAGAATGGATGGATGGATGGATGAATGGATCGGGGAATGGCAGATGGATTGATGGGGTGGATGGGTGGAATGGCAGATGGATGGATGGATGGATGGATGAATTGACAGACAGATGGATGGATGGAGTGATGGAATGACAGATGGATGGATGGATGGATGGATTGGATGGATGGAGTGATGGAATGACAGATGGATGGATGGATGGATTGGATGGATGGATGGAGTGATGGAATGACAGATGGATGGATGGAATGACAGATGGATGGATGGATGGATGGATGGATTGGATGGATGGAGTGATGGAATGACAGATGGATGGATGGATGGATTGGATGGATGGATGGAGTGATGGAATGACAGATGGATGGATGGATGGATTGGATGGATGGATGGAGTGATGGAATGACAGATGGATGGATGGAATGACAGATGGATGGATGGATGGATGGATGGATTGGATGGATGGAGTGATGGAATGACAGATGGATGGATGGATGGATTGGATGGATGGATGGAGTGATGGAATGACAGATGGATGGATGGAATGACAGATGAACAGTAGCTATCGATTGAGAGGGAAAAAGGTAAAGCTGGATAAAGTTGAACAGTCGACGCACTGCGTTGACTGCACTGTCAGTTGCCATTGGCTGCAGTGTGCCGTGATGCAGCTGTGCCACATATGTGAGCTGAACGTCTCATGGTTTAATGGAAGTGTACGCTCGACTCTTTCGCTTGTAATCAGAGTTTATTCACAGTGAAAGCTGCCTAATTAAAACCTGGCTAATTATGACAGAATCGCAACAATAATGGCTATTTTTAGAGTCGTTCTACCATCATAGTCTTACCGTTTTCTTTCATGTGACAAAGTCATGTGATAACAATGTAACATTCTACTATTTGATGTTTTTTTTATTTTTTTATTTAAAGAATTGAACAGTAAAAAGTAATTCAACATAATTTGCCAGGTAAAATATTGAACATTTCAAGTATCATAAATCAAGAAAATAAAGAATAGAAATCAAAGAACATAATAAAGTAAGTAAATAAATAAATTAAAAAAGAAAAAAGTTTTAAGTTACATGAATTCAAAGCATTTCAGCAATAAGAAATATTGAGACATGTTTGATATATTTATCATTGTTTTATAGTGTACACTGTATATATACTGTATTTTAAAAATGCAATATCTGCACATGCAATATCTGACTCTAACCGTTTCTTCTCAACACAAATCTGAGGAGGCAAGTGACGTTGAGGAATAAATATAAGCAGCGTATATTTGAAGCCCATTTGAATCTGCTTTCACTGGTGTTCGTGTGTGTGTGTGTGTGTGTCAGTTTCCCCATCATCCATCCATCCATCAATCAATCATTCAGTCACATGACGTGGTTTGCAAGCACTCATTGGAGGTGATCATGAACAGAAGTCTTACTGCGGTAAAACTACGGCATGCAGAAAGAGCCACATCTCCCCCTGCTGACATGTACAAGAGAACCAGTAAAACACGCATCTGTAACCCTGAGAAGAACAATCATCCTGATAGTCCAGTCAGCTTTATTTCTATAGTGCTTTATAAAGTACTTCACAGGGGTAAAAAGAAAAATAATGATCAATGATGCAAACAATTCTTTAAATGCAACATTTACATGGATCTTAAGCAGTATGCAAGGTATAAAACAATCATTTTATTCATCAAGGACGCATTACATTTATCAAAAGTGACAGTAAAGACATTTATAATGTTACAAAACATTCTATTATTCTATTTAACTGCACTTTCTATTCATCAAAGGATCCTGAAAAATAAAACAGTTTCCACAAAATTATGAAGCAGCACAACTGTTTTCAGCACTGATAATAATCATAAATGTTTGTTGAGCATCAAATCCTCATATTGAATGATTTGTGAAGGATCATGTGACACTGAAGACTGGAGTAATGATGATAAATTCAGCTTTGATCACAGGAATAAATTACACTTTACTATATATTCACATAGAGAACAGCTGCTTTACACTGGAGTCATATTTCACTGTTCTACTGTATTTGTTTTTGCTAAAAAATATTTGGGTTGTTTATTTAACCCAGCATAGTTGATACATTTTTACTATAATACGAGCTTCTTCTTTTTTACTTCATACATGAATTAATGTCTACGGATTAATTTAAATCCTAAACTTTTTTTAAATACTCAACACAACCACTGGCTTGCATAATTCCTTTATTTTCGATCATGTTTTACAGTATAGCATATTTTATATAGTTTTTAATACATATCGCCAATATTTAAGCTTCTTTAACAAATATTAGAAGTAAAAATTCAACATTTAGAAGTAAATTAGGTGTAATCGACTGGTCTCTGTTGTCTGGGTAACACAGAAACTACCCAAACACTGGGTTGTTACATCTGACCCAGGATCTGGGTAACACAGAAACTACCCAAACACTGGGTTGTTACATCTGACCCAGGATCTGGATAACACAAAAACTACCCAAACACTGGGTTGTTACGTCTGACCCGGGATCTGGGTAACACAAAAACTACCCAAACGCTGCGTTGTTACGTCTGACCCGGGATCTGGGTAACATAAAAACTACCCAAACGCTGGGTTGTTACGTCTGACCCGGGATCTGGGTAACACAGAAACTACCCAAACGCTGGGTTGTTACGTCTGACCCGGGATCTGGGTAACACAGAAACTACCCAAACGCTGGGTTGTTACATCTGACCCGGGATCTGGGTAACACAAAAACTACCCAAACGCTGGGTTGTTACGTCTGACCCGGGATCTGGGTAACACAGAAACTACCCAAACGCTGGGTTGTTACGTCTGACCGGGATCTGGGTAACACAGAAACTACCCAAACACTGGGTTGTTACGTCTGACCCAGGATCTGGGTAACACAAAAACTACCCAAACGCTGGGTTGTTACGTCTGACCCGGGATCTGGGTAACACAGAAACTACCCAAACGCTGGGTTGTTACGTCTGACCCGGGATCTGGGTAACACAGAAACTACCCAAACGCTGGGTTGTTACGTCTGACCCGGGATCTGGGTAACACAGAAACTACCCAAACGCTGGGTTGTTACATCTGACCCGGGATCTGGGTAACACAAAAACTACCCAAACGCTGGGTTGTTACGTCTGACCCGGGATCTGGGTAACACAGAAACTACCCAAACGCTGGGTTGTTACGTCTGACCCGGGATCTGGGTAACACAGAAACTACCCAAACACTGGGTTGTTACGTCTGACCCAGGATCTGGGTAACACAAAAACTACCCAAACACTGGGTTGTTATGTCTGACCCGGGATCTGGGTAACACAGAAACTACCCAAACGCTGGGTTGTTACGTCTGACCCGGGATCTGGGTAACACAGAAACTACCCAAACACTGGGTTGTTACGTCTGACCCAGGATCTGGATAACACAAAAACTACCCAAACACTGGGTTGTTACGTCTGACCCGGGATCTGGGTAACACAAAAACTACCCAAACGCTGCGTTGTTACGTCTGACCCGGGATCTGGGTAACATAAAAACTACCCAAACGCTGGGTTGTTACGTCTGACCCGGGATCTGGGTAACACAGAAACTACCCAAACGCTGGGTTGTTACGTCTGACCCGGGATCTGGGTAACACAGAAACTACCCAAACGCTGGGTTGTTACATCTGACCCGGGATCTGGGTAACACAAAAACTACCCAAACGCTGGGTTGTTACATCTGACCCGGGATCTGGGTAACACAGAAACTACCCAAACGCTGGGTTGTTACATCTGACCCGGGATCTGGGTAACACAGAAACTACCCAAACGCTGGGTTGTTACATCTGACCCGGGATCTGGGTAACACAAAAACTACCCAAACGCTGGGTTGTTACGTCTGACCCGGGATCTGGGTAACACAGAAACTACCCAAACGCTGGGTTGTTACGTCTGACCCGGGATCTGGGTAACACAGAAACTACCCAAACACTGGGTTGTTACGTCTGACCCAGGATCTGGGTAACACAAAAACTACCCAAACACTGGGTTGTTATGTCTGACCCGGGATCTGGGTAACACAGAAACTACCCAAACGCTGGGTTGTTACGTCTGACCCGGGATCTGGGTAACACAGAAACTACCCAAACACTGGGTTGTTACGTCTGACCCAGGATCTGGATAACACAAAAACTACCCAAACACTGGGTTGTTACGTCTGACCCGGGATCTGGGTAACACAAAAACTACCCAAACGCTGCGTTGTTACGTCTGACCCGGGATCTGGGTAACATAAAAACTACCCAAACGCTGGGTTGTTACGTCTGACCCGGGATCTGGGTAACACAGAAACTACCCAAACGCTGGGTTGTTACGTCTGACCCGGGATCTGGGTAACACAGAAACTACCCAAACGCTGGGTTGTTACATCTGACCCGGGATCTGGGTAACACAAAAACTACCCAAACGCTGGGTTGTTACGTCTGACCCGGGATCTGGGTAACACAGAAACTACCCAAACGCTGGGTTGTTACGTCTGACCGGGATCTGGGTAACACAGAAACTACCCAAACACTGGGTTGTTACGTCTGACCCAGGATCTGGGTAACACAAAAACTACCCAAACGCTGGGTTGTTACGTCTGACCCGGGATCTGGGTAACACAGAAACTACCCAAACGCTGGGTTGTTACGTCTGACCCGGGATCTGGGTAACACAGAAACTACCCAAACGCTGGGTTGTTACGTCTGACCCGGGATCTGGGTAACACAGAAACTACCCAAACGCTGGGTTGTTACATCTGACCCGGGATCTGGGTAACACAAAAACTACCCAAACGCTGGGTTGTTACGTCTGACCCGGGATCTGGGTAACACAGAAACTACCCAAACGCTGGGTTGTTACGTCTGACCCGGGATCTGGGTAACACAGAAACTACCCAAACACTGGGTTGTTACGTCTGACCCAGGATCTGGGTAACACAAAAACTACCCAAACACTGGGTTGTTATGTCTGACCCGGGATCTGGGTAACACAGAAACTACCCAAACGCTGGGTTGTTACGTCTGACCCGGGATCTGGGTAACACAGAAACTACCCAAACACTGGGTTGTTACGTCTGACCCAGGATCTGGGTAACACAAAAACTACCCAAACACTGGGTTGTTATGTCTGACCCGGGATCTGGGTAACACAGAAACTACCCAAACGCTGGGTTGTTACGTCTGACCCGGGATCTGGGTAACACAAAAACTACCCAAACACTGGGTTGTTACGTCTGACCCGGGATCTGGGTAACACAGAAACTACCCAAAAAGTTAGATTTTAAAGTTAAAGTGTTAGAGTGTAATTACTTTACTGTGCATGATTATTTTATTATTTGCATTCAGCATTGTTTGAAAACCACTGATCTAATTGATGTGTTTGTGTGTATCTGCTGTTTGTTTGAGTGGAGATGCAAATCATACAGACACTTATTTGTCTCTAATTACTATTCTTCCTTTCATATCTGACTCGACTCCTGCCTTCAATTTTCACTGTACATCTGAGCATGTCTTCTACCAATTCATTTTTTCCCCATGTAATGGCTCTCAGGAGGGACATAATTGACGCGTGCTGTATTACAGTCTGACATGTTATAACAAATAATACCTCTCCTTTTAAATATTCATGGGCAAATGTTTCCGAAAAATCTCTTTAATAATGACTTGGGAGGATGAATTTTCAATTTAACGCACGACTGCCCATGCTAATGAAACCTTACATTGTTCTGCAGCGGATTTTAATTGTGCACGACAAACTTCACTAAAAAGTCATTCTTCTTTCTCACAGTATTTAGTTAAAATAGCTCATATCGTGAGGAATCGTTTGCTTGATCTTTTAAGGTAAAACTTCCTCTGCATTGGAAAATGAAACTAAACCGCAAAAATGACTTGTCGCATGAGCTGCTTCACATTTATAAATGCTGATTTGCATAAGACCGTCAAATTAATGTCCCCTCACACTTTTAAAATGGGAACCATCCCTTTATACTCTGAAATATCTCATGCACTTTTTCATCCAAATGAATGTTGGTCAGGTTCCTCTCTGGCCTGCTTCTGGTTTAATCTGTAAGAAGTGTTGAAAGAGCAGATCCTGCATTCATTTATCAGCAGGCTGCTTCTGTTCACTGGAAGCCAAAAATCCATTCGGCTTTATGATGATACAAGGAATCTGCAATGCATTCCTTATTAGCTTGCAAATTAACTCCATAGTCCTCCTGGGCGCTTGTGTTTGTTCTAGAATTGCTGATGTAGCACTAAATGTGATCGAGAGATTTACTTGCATCAAGTATTCAGCTGTGGAGTGAGTTGAAGTGAAAACGCTCATCCATCCCTTTCTCCAGTTGCCTTTCTTTTTGGTCTCTGTTGACGAGGACAGGGCAATCTGTCATTCACATGAGATCCACCAGTAGCAAACCACCACCATCCAATCAATTCCTCACAGACAAAACCAAGCCCCGCCCTACATTTGTTCTTGTTTGAGAAGCGTTTGACTCAGATATATGGCACAACAGGGAAGAAAAGATGAGCGCAACTTCCATTTCATGCTGACTTTAATTGGCCAGAAACTCTCAAACCTCTCAGACCATAAATCTAACACAGTATTCATATTTTGAGATCTGTGGAGGGACACTAGAAAGGTTCTGACAAGAGTAAATTGACTTCACACTCCATGCACACGCTTTTAATGATGCCTCTGGAGAGCCCTAGAAACACAAGGAGCCACGGGGCTGAGACAACAGATCCCACGTGTCTGAGGGACCGCTTTATGCTGCATACAGCCCTACAGCCCTTCTGAAGTATAGCATGCTTTTAAAAAGTATGCTTATTACAGTATTTATAGTTCTTATTACTGAATAATGGCACTGCTCTTTTTTAGAGCTGCTTTACAGAGAATAGAATATACTTAACTCTTTCCCCGCTAGCATTTTTTAAAAACAAGTTTCCAGCCATCAGCAGCATTTTTGATCATTTTCACAATACTTCCATGGCCCCCAGAATATATTGTTTTGTGAATATCTGACAATGCAATACATAAAAAAACAAACAAACAGAGCCTTTGCTTTTGTTATCAACACTTGAATGTGGGTAAGTTTCATAAACAGCTACATTTTCAACACAAAGCTGAGAAAATTGTGTTTCTGTGAAAGACTTTGTCTGGATGGGATTCAGAACGATGACCAAAACACAGATGGAGTAGATCAAGACCATCAACACCCCCAAAGTTTCACAATCCTTTACTTTGTCCTGGGTCGACATTTCATTCAGTAACATTAGGCAGAACTCTTTCAAAAGATGCATAATAGCGCCCCCTACCGTATAACACTGAAACATGAATTGCTGGAAAATTCTGTCAATGGCGGGGAAAAAGTTAAAGTCCCATTGAAGGAAGTGCCTTGAAAAGCGCAGCATTATTCAGTGTTTTGACATAATTTCCAATGAAATATGAAGACAGGGCGGGACATATCAAACAGCTCCTCCCCTTTGTTAAATAGCCAATAGCATTTAATTTATATCACAGCTCGGCCAGAGCCATAGAGCTCGGTAAAGCCGCAGTTTTCTCTTCCTATCTCCTATATAGTGCACTGTCTGATTGTTCCCTATCCCCTATAGTGCACTGTCTGATGGTTCCCTATCCCCTATATAGTGCACTGTCTGATCATTCCCTATCCCCTATATAGTGCACTGTCTGATGGTTCCCTATCCCCTATATAGTGCACTGTCTGTTGGTTTCCTATCCCCTATATAGTGCACTGTCTGATGGTTCCCTATCCCTCTATATAGTGCAGTGTCTGATCGTTCCCTATCCCCTATATAATGCACTGTCTGATCGTTCCCTATCCCCTATATATATTGCACTGCCTGAATCGTCCCCTATCCCCTATATAGTGCACTGTCTGAATCGTTTCCTATCCCCTATATAGTGCACTGTCTGAATCGTTCCCTATCCCCTATATAGTGCACTGTCTGAATCGTTCCCTATCCCCTATATAGTGCACTGTCTGAATTGTTCCCTATCCCCTATATAGTGCGCTGTCTGATCATACCCTATCCCCATATATAGTGCACTGTCTGATCATACCCTTTCCCCATATATAGTCGTTTTCTATCCCCTATAGTGCACTGTCTGATCGTTCCCTATCCCCTATATAGTGCGCTGTCTGATCATACCCTATCCCCATATATAGTGCACTGTCTGATCATACCCTATCCCCTGTATAGTCGTTTTCTATCCCCTATAGTGCACTGTCTGATCGTTCCCTATCCCCTAGCTGCAGCTTCAGCGTCTGTTTATAATGTAGGGGGCGGGGCTTCAGATTCTAGAGAGCATTTGATTGGACAGAAAATCTGATGAGAAGCTGAAGTGCAGAGTGATGTCATCAAAATCACTGATCCATATTGGCAGAAGTGAGAGATTGTATGTTTTGAACGCTTATCTTCTAAATATGAATTTCATCATTGTTTTGGAGCGCACTAGCTTACAGGTAAAAGTAAGACTAACATATTCATACTAAAATCCAAAAAACGTCTTGGTTACGTTTGTAACCCTCGTTCCCTGAGGAGGGAACGGAGACGTAACGTCAGTGACTGATGAATGGGGGTTTCGCCTAGAAGCCTATCATCTTCGAGATCTTAGAAAACGGCCAATGGCAGGCCAATGCCATGGGCATGCGGAATTTGCATAGCGTAGCTCCGCCCCACTGCGTGGGTATATAAGGAAGTACGCTGGCAACATTATGTTTACCTGCTGAGGAGCCAAGACTGAACTCCTGGCCATTCCAGCGGTACAGCGGTAGTGGCAGAGGGACGTTATGTCTCCGTTCCCTCCTCAGGGAACGGGGGTTACATATGTAACCGAGGCGTTCCCTTTCGTTCAGTCACTCCGAGTAACGTCAGTGACTGACGAATGGGGGTCCCAATATAATCACGCCACTCGGCTGTCATCCAGTGCCCTGCGTAAGAGTTCCCTGTCGTAAGCTAGTACGGACGAAGAACTCCCACTTAGCACAGGAATACCAAGGTACACTGGGAAGCATATTCCAGGTGGAAATATGCGCCAAAGTGCCTACCCGTAGGAAGGACTTAAGGAGACACATATGACCCGCGAAGGGCTGCATATGGAAGAACTCTGGGGTAACCAGGTGGAAAATTTTACCCCTGTTGGGCGAAGTTCTCAACCGCGCCGCCCAACAGCCCATGCTGGGATATGGGAGCGTCGAGGAACCGGGTTCGCTCGGCGTCCCGCATATTGGCCAGGTTGAGCCATAGGTGTCTCTCCTGGACCACAGCTGTGGACATCACCTGGCCCAGGGAGCGTGCGGTCACCTTCGTCGCCCAGAGGGCGAGGTCGGTGGCGGCACGCAGCTCATTTCTGAGCCCTGGGTCAGCTCTACCCTCGTGCATGTTGCATCCGGGCCTGGTAGGCCTGCAAGATAGCCATGGCACGCAAAGAGGCGGCAGCCTGCCCCGCAGCTTTGTAGGACTTCGACACCAAGGTTGATGTGAATCTACAGGCTTTAGAGGGGTGCTTAGGGTCGCCACGGCAGGTTGAAGTACTCTGAGGACACAGTTGCATCGCAACAGAGCGTTCAACCGGGGGAACCCCAGTGTACCCTTTGGCCGCACCCCATCGAGGGCAGAGAAGGCGGAGGAGGCTGCCGAATGGTTGCAGGAAGACAACGGAGCCGGCTCCGTTGTCACAGTTTGAGCGCACGGGGGGAGCGGTGCGCTGGAGGGGGGGTGTGGCTCGAGGCATGAGCGTCGGGGCTTTGTTCCACACCGTCACCCTCAGGTCACCCTGGCCACCAGCCAAAGTGCCACCTCGCGAGGAGACCGCAGATTGGGGTGTGGCAGAGGGGACTCTCGCTCCGGGACGGAGCTCATCGAGTCTCGACCACAGCACCGAGACTCATCCATAAACGCTGCCTGAACGTGCTGAAAGCCCAAGCACGTCAGGCAGTGTTCATGCCCATCAGAGGGCGGCAGAGACCGACCGCACCCAGAAGCACATGGGCGAGACATCTTGAAAAAGATGTGCCACGTGTGAGCTCTTTTAGGAGAGGAAACTTCACAGCGATGCCGAAACGCCCAGGGACCGAATACCATTTGGATGCAGACCACTGCAGAGATCAGCAGGCAGGCAGTAAACGATCGCTGGCGGGGGCCAAACCCCCATTCGTCATTCACTGACGTTACTCGGAGTGACTGAACGAATGGGAACTTAAATTTTAATGTCATGGGGACTTTAACGTTATTGTAACGCATTGTAACGTTATTGGACACTAAATTGAATGTTACTTGCAATGAAATAAAAATGTATTATAGTTA
Source organism: Rhinogobio ventralis (assembly GCA_039654625.1). NCBI lineage: Eukaryota > Metazoa > Chordata > Actinopteri > Cypriniformes > Gobionidae > Rhinogobio > Rhinogobio ventralis. Next base: position 1,626,910 of record CM077197.1, read on the forward strand.
AATAAAAATCTTGAAAGAGTTGTGTTCAATCAGATCTCTGCCTTTCTATCACAGAATAACTTGATGACAACCAGTCTGGCTTCAAAAGTGGACACTCCACAGAGACGCCCTGCTAACTATTGCTGAAACTCGAAGCTAAGTCCAGATCATCTGTCCGTATTCTTCTAGACCTTTCGGCTTTCTTTGATACTGTTAATCACCAGATCCTCCTGTCCACCCTTTCTGGCAGATCTTTCAAGGTTTCATGGAGAGGAGGGGTGTCTGTGTCACATCAGCTAATCACCGGGGCGCCTCAAGGTTTGCTCGGCCCTCTTCTTTTCTCCACTTACACTTGAACTGGGAATGATCATAAAGGCACAGGCTTCTCCAGATGACATGCAACACTATCTGCCATTTCAACCCAATGATCGCACCGTCTCAGTTCGTATCTCTGCCTGCCTTTCAGACATTTATGCCTACAGCTCAGCCTTGCAAAGACAGAGCTCCTTGTAGTTCCTGCAGATCCGTCAGTTGACCGAAACATCATGGAACAACTGGGATCCACAACACTAACGCCAAGGAGAGCAAGGAAGCTCGGGGTTGTGTTTGACAACCAACAAAATTACTTAGATATTAAAGACACAATATGTAAGGTTTTTGGATCTCACGCATATCATAGGCATGAGTGGAAGCCTTTGTTTTGAATAAGAAACGAAAAATTACATATTGTGCCTTTAACTCTAATTTGTGCTTAAAAACAAGAAAATAATACCAGGTTTCACAGACAAGGAACACATCGAAAATGATAATTTTTCAGAATGCTATTTCGAACAGGATCCCACTTGAACAGCTTTGCGTCACGTGACCGTGAAACATCGACGTCAATCTTGTTTTGTTTTCTTTGCTCCTTATCATTTCGTTCTTTAACTTGGAGCACAGTGCTATGCATTTTTATTTAAAACATAACTGAGTTCTAGTGTGACACAAAACTAGCCCATCATCATAAAACATCATCATCAATCAATACCTGAGAACAATCAATATCCGAGGAGAGTTAAAGGCAATCAATACCTGATGACAATCAATCAACACCTGATAATCAATACCTGAGGACCGAGTCATCTGCGAGGAAACCCTGTAAGTAACCAAACTTCTGTAAGTTGTTTTGTTATTGATGTCATTTTCCATAAATATGAAGCCTTTAGTCTCGTGTCCTGGACAGGTGTTTAGTGAGTTTGTGTTGTTCAGCTGCTGTCCAGCAGAGGTCAGCGTGACATAGGTAGTGTGGTCAGTGAACACTGGACGAGACCGGGGCATGTTGTCACAGTGGAAACATAACATTAAACAGCGTAATGTTGACTTTTTCAACCAAGTGGAAACAGTAAAACTATCTATTATAAAGTACAAAACACTCACAAATCAGAAAAATACTGCGATCATTTGACAACTATCCCAGATCTGCCTTTATATAATAATCACACTGTTGCTTTTACTTGAGATATGCATGAATTCATTCAGTTTTCTGTGGCGAAACAGGATTTCTTCTATATTCTCTGTCTGTCCCTTTTGTTTTGGTGGATTTCTCATCATGACACTTGTTTTGGGAATTTGTTCTGGAATAAATTATGGCACAATGCATGTAAAAATCAACGTTGTTCCCTGAATATTTAATGAGAATTGCATTCTGAACTTCAACAGTTTTAAGGAAGCATTTTTGAATCAAGTTTCCCATGATAGACTGATATTGCTGGGTCTTTATGGTTAAAATAGTCATGATTCTTGGTGTTTTATAGCTTGACAGTAAAAAAAACTATGTCTAATTCACTAACACAAGATTGCTTTAAAACTTGAACTTTTGCTGACATTTGACATACAGTTTTAGGTGTTTATTATATATATACTGTGTGTTATGGTCATTTCACTGCAGGTAGAAAGTAGTCAGAATACTCAAATGCCAAAGTGACTGAAATGTAATTTCGTGACTCATCCAGATCCATTTTGTGAAGGTATTGTCTTTCAGAGATGAGGAACATGACAGCAGAAGTAAAGACGAGCTGCTGTGTTTTCATTGGCCGCTGGTCTTTTCTTGGCAGGACTGAAGAGGAGGAAGGAAGTTGAGCTCTCCACCGTTTACTCTTTCCTGTGAGCAAGTATGGGAATCGTCTCACGAGTTTCCTCAGTATCTCTTATCTGTGTCAGCTAGTCTAGTCTCACACACGTTTAAGTGCATTCTCAAGAGAATCAGAGACCGGGGCTGGTTGTCAGACACTTTTTTACTCCGGTGAATATTTACCTGTTTAAACATAAACCTCAAAAATACATGTTGACACTTTATATGGGCACCTTATTAAAGCTTTTCTTAAACAATAATGAAGCACAAAACAAAAGAATTTAATTATTGCATAAAATGACATCATACAAAACATGCACTCAAAAAAATTAAGCCTTTTTTTCAATAATTAATAGTAAAATTCCATCAAATTTAAACAAATAATCCTTACATATCATGAATTAAGAATTTTAAATGAGTAAAAAAAACTAGAGCTTAATAAAACATTTTGAATAAATATTAAACTTAAATGTAAACATATTTATGAATATGAATCACAAACTAAATAGTCCATTACAATTTATTCAAAATGTTTTATTAAGCTCTAGTTTTTTTTTTTACTCATTTAAAATTCTTAATTATTAAATTTAATTTGATGGAATTTTACTATTCTTGAAAAAAAAGGCTTAATTTGAGTGTGTGATGACTTTCCCCATCATAATGTTTGATAAAATATAGTTCCTACAAAATATATAGGCTTAAAATATAAGATTTATATATTTAAATTGCATGTGAAATGTGATTACACAGTTTTAACATAGACTAATAAACGTTATGTGATGCATATTTGGCAGTCATGCATAAATTAAACGGATAAAGGGAATATGTTTTAAATCCACAATAATCAGGTTTATATATTTATCATAAGTAAATCCAATTGGTTTCAGTCTCATGAATAATTGATTATTGCTTGTTCCACAGCTATTGTTAATAATAATCTATGCAATGTTTTTTTTTAATATATGACCTGATTAATTTATGCATGACTGCAAATATGATGCATGAACTATTTGTTTAATCCAAGTGGATGGAAATTCATTTTGAATGTATAAATCTTAAATTTGTGACAATAGGACGCATTGGATTCCCTCCTGGTGTGTTTAAGTGCTTTCACTTTGAAAGGTCAGGCAGCACAAACTTCTTTCTCTTAGATAAGTGTAGTTAGACGTTACTAACCTCTTCCTCCAAGTTGGAGAAATACAACCTGCTGTGTCTCAGGCGCTATAAATTAGGACGGGCTTTGAAGTGTCGGCTCCACGAGTCAATGGCCTTTGGCCTTTGGTCATTCTGGAGATTCCCTCATAAGCCAAGACAAAAGAGAGGCTCTTTTCGATGTTGCGGCATGATGTTCAAACTCAAGATGGCATAACAATATAAATTATGTAGCTTTTATTCATTTATTAGAGGTTGTGGTCATTGTATACACACTAAAGAGGTCAAGAAGTCAAGTCACCTTTATTTATACATCTCTTGACAGTACTAAGACTGAGAGGTTTTGTTGATGTATAGCATGTCCAAGAGCTTTTTTAAATCAACATCATCAACATTTTGCCTTTGGCTTCACTGTTTCCTCCTGTTGTGTTGCATCGGGTCATGTGACCGACACTTGAGTTTGAAACCGCTCAAAACACTGGTTAAACTCTTTATTTCTTCTTGAAATTTGGTGACTTTTTCTCATTTAGAGTCATGAATGTGCATGCAAATTTTCAGCACGTAGATGTGTTTTGGAGAGGCTCAATCCAAGTTTTGGTTGCATCAATTGAGTTGGGGTCAAATTGAGCCGCCCATTGGTTTCCATGCATTTCACCAAGAAAATCAGGTAGAGTCAGGTAAAAAACAGAAAACCTTTATTATAGATAGATTATAGTCTAAGATACATGAGAAATTTAAAGCTTGAAACTGAAGACTCGTCTTTTGAATCATCCAAGGAGAATTAGCTGTTTCTTCTTCTAGTTCACAGTCAAAAGTCTACAGATTGTTTCCATCCAAAGATGCGAATTTAACTTATGCTGGTTAGTCCAGTTATGCCGTCCCATCAGGCAAAGTCATGTGACTTTTTTGATGCACATCAAGGACATTCGGTAAATGTGTTTCCATTGTAGTTTGTGTGCATGTTTTCAATTGAGCGCATATGTTTTGTATGCACATTTTTAGAATTTATGCACATCTTGGCGTTTCCATCCAGCATTTTCTTTATGCAATATTTAAAAAATGTGCATAAAAATATGGATGGATTCAAAGCTTGTGAAATTATGTTTTTATTTTCACAACTGAAAATAAGTGTGAGAAACCTGACGAGGCCATTTACACAAAGTGCAAATAGAGATATATGCTATTTACACTAGATTTATTTAGTGTCTGTGCAGCTAATTTTAAACATAAATATGCCAGACACAAAGAGATTAACTTTTTCCCCTCATATTTTATATTTTGGCAAGCAGCAGTAGAGGTTTTGTGCTTTTGGTAGGGTTGCAAAGGGGCTTAACATTCCAAAAATTCTGGAAAGTTTCTGGAAACTTTACAACCCTAGTTTTTGGTCTTTAGTGTTTCTGGAGAATTGCATGGAAACCAATTGGGGTTGATTTTTGAGATTTTCCCACATTTTCAACACAACAGGAGGGTTTGAGTATCCTTCCCAGCTAACAAAAATATGTTTTAAACCTCTGGTGCTCTTCACACACGCGACACGCGTTTTTTTATTTCAAAGAAATGAATGTACTATATTTTATAATTTATACTATATTTTTTTATTTAATATTTAGTATTTTTAGGGGATTTTATGGTACTAAATGATATTTATGCAGTAGTTATAATTCATTGATACACTTTTTGAGCATAGACCTGAAAATTAATTTTCCAACTTAAACTCTCATAAATCTTGAATGCTTTGAATCACAGACAAGTTTGGTCTCTTTTCGAAGAAGATATATTATCATGAAAAATGCACAAAAATACTATTTTCAATTTTTTATATTTTACCTTTTTGAATCATGTTTATGATTTTTTTTGTGTGTGTGTTCACACAGCAAGTGCCAAAACCTTTACCAAGTTTCACACTATTCAGATAAAGAAAAAAACGTATAATTTTTCTGTCAAAAATGACCTAGGAACACCAGAGGGTTAAGAACGTTTGAAATGTTATTTCTGAATGTTTCCAAAACAACAATTTGTTTTGGTTATGCGAACATTAAGGAAACATTCCATTTTATAATTGTGCAAACATTATGAGAATGTTACATTTAAATGTTCTTTGAACAATGAACATTCTAAAACAAGTAACATTTAAAAAATCTTAGACAAACTTCCAAACTAAAACATATACTACGTGTCTTAATAATGTTTCTGTGCTCATGTTTTGAGAAGATTATAACTTTGAACATTCTACTAATATTTGGAACGTTTGTTCATAACTTTGAGAGAATGTTAGCTGGGTTATTCTAATATCTGAAAGCATTTAAAGCAGAAACCTTCAGATCTGTCGTTTTCTAAGACTTTGAGCGGCATAAGTTCAGCCGTGTGTGTCCAAGCCTTTAACTGGTCATGTGTATCTTGTGTTGTCAAACAAAGCATCAGTTACGACGGTCGTTTTACTCATTAGGATTGAGCTCGACTGGCACTCCTGTGGAGACGCAAACATGACGTTTCCCACTCACACCCTTTGCCCTTCTTCAGTTTAGGTCATCTCTGCCGTCTGTCAGTCACACACCAACCCGAGCATCAGATTAGGAGAGTCCCGGGGAAGTTCAAGCTCAGCTAGACTTCCTTCTTTGATGTATGTATGCCGTATGACATAAACCAGGCGGGTTAGTGGTGCGTCTGTTTCCAATGCCCACTGAGTGAGAGGAAAAGCTGACACACTGACACACATTTGGCCTCGGCGCTTAGAAGATCAGAATGGAAAAGGGTGATCTGTGCTAAAAGATATTTAGAGTGCACTCTATCCTCCTGTGAAGTGTCTCCTTCATAATTGTTGGATAAAACATAGTAATAGTTTTATTAATCAAGGATACATTAAATTGATCAAAAGTGACAGTAAAGACGTGTATATATGGGTGTAACGGTTCAAATTACTCACGGTTTGGTTTTTATCACGGTTTTAGGGTCACAGTTTCGGTATGTGCTATGTTCAGGGAAAAAAGGACTACCGTCAAATAACAATGAACACTGAAGCATGCGTGACGCTCGCAGTGTTTTCAGCCTCTATATGAGGACGTGAACGCAATGAACCGTTTTCTTCCATGTTTTAATTTTAACAGTAAAGCTGCTGTGCAACAGTTTGTTTGACAATTTCATATGATTAAACATAAATGAATGTTTTATGCTTTCAATTAATTAGACATGCTTTTTAATTACTAAAATTTAATTTAAAGGCGCAATATGTACGATTTTTGGATTAAAATATCCAAAAACCACTAGAACAGTGTTATATATTTTGTTGACTTGTGTACATTATCCCAAATGTTTCCAAGAATGTTTAAATCCAGAGAAATAAGCAGTTTTAACCAGGACACGGACCGTGTGTATGCGTCACCTATCAATGACATCATACCCGCGTTACCCTCCGGTTTTATTACCATGGAAACACCAAAGCTGCTTTAATATCTGATGTGTTTTATTAGACAGGTGAGCAACTGTTTGGATCATTCATGGACAGAAACTAATCATTGTTCTCCAGCTCAACACAGTTAGTCTGATTGTTTAGATCTGGTGTTCTTGATTTACCGCGAGTACCATGTTTTACCATGCCTGATATGATCTCGCTCACTGCAGTGTGAACAAGTGTCTCATAGTAGCGCCGAGCGAACGCACAGAGTAGCATTATAACATCACTTTAACACACTCAAATATGTGTAATATGATAAAACAGCGCTGCGTTACCACACACACACGAGCGGAAGAAGCGGAAGCGCTCGTCTGACAGAATAAAAGCTCCAGGCGTCATAAAGCTACGCCTTTGTTTTGAATATGCGACCTCTAGCGATGAAAAATGACATATTGTGCTTTTAAAGGTGCAGTGTGTAAGTTTTATCGGCATCTAGTGGTGAGGTTGTGAATTGCACCCGCCCACCGCTCCCTTTCGAAGCACATAGAGAAGCTATGGTGGCCGACACAGGACAAAAATGTTGTTGTGGTTATGTATATTATATTGCATTTCTATCAATAAATCCTCATAAATATTACACACTGCACCTTTAAATTAAAACGGAACAAAATGGAAAAAACATGGCCCTACAGAAAGATCAAACATGGGTCCTCAGTGAGTGTGTCTGTCTCTGTCTGTGCCCCCTGTTGGCCCGTAATGACCCGCTGTTTCCTGTAACTGAGCAGATAAGTGTGTTGGAGCTGCTGTGGCCTCTCTGTTCGGTTTATGAGGTGGGACGCGTCTCTGCGTGTCCGCATGCAGTCTCTGATCTGCTCTTCTGTGCAGCTTAATGAGCCCTGGCAACGCCGAGGTCAAGCCCATTTAACCCTTCGGCACTCCGCGGTCGCCGTGACACTGCTGTTACCATAGTGACGGGACATGATGCTGAGCGCTCGTCGCTTGGGGAATGTTACTAGTTTCCCTCAGCTGGATGTGATGACTAGTTAAAATCAATGCCATCCTGCGTTAAAGACTTTGCCTTTCTTGTCTTAATTTCTAGCTTTGAGGTCCATAAACTGCAGCTGTTTGACCCGCGTGTCTGTCCTTGTAGTTTGCAGTGATCACAAATAATATATAATATGGTCAAAAATGTCAGGTTTTTTTAGATCAAATATTAAACTGAAAGGGCTTATATAGTTGTTGTTTTTTATACTGTTGTAAGAAAATATTGTTAAATTATTGTTTTCTTGATTGTATGATGTTTTATTGTTAGTTTGCCATGAGCCTTTGCTGCTAATATGGTTAATTTATTAATTAATTTATGAACATAACTATAACTGCACTAGTTATTTAGGCATGTGAGCATGCACATAAATACTTTACTATAAAATATTTCTACTGACAAAAATATTCCTGGAAATAAATACTTTGTATAATGATAATTTGCGGTAAATCACATCCATGCACATTTAGGTCAAATATCAGATCAAATATTAAACTAAATGGGCTTATGTGATTGTTCAAATTTTATATTGTTGTTTTCCTTATTTATTAAAGTTTTTTTTGTTTATTTTAATTTCTACTTCTCTGAGTTTGCAATGAAAATAGCCTTTGCTGCTAATATGGTGTTAAATAATTAATAAATATGTCAGTGTGTGTGTGTGTGGTAACGCAGCGCTGTTTATCATATTACACACATCTGAGTGTGTTAAAGTGATGTTATAATGCTACTCTGTGCGTCCGCTCGGCGCTACTATGAGACACTTGTTCACACTGCAGTGAGCGAGATCATATCAGGCATGGTAAAACATGGTACTCGCGGTAAATCAAGAACACCAGATCTAAACAATAAGACTAACTGTGTTGAGCTGGAGAACAATGATCAGTTTCTGTCCATGAATGATCCAAACAGTTGCTCTCCGTCTAATAAAACACATCAGATATTAAAGCGGCTTTGGTGTTTCCATGGTAATAAAAACGGAGGGTAACGCGGGTATGATGTCATTGATAGGCGACGCACACACACGGTCCGTGTCCTGGTTAAAACTGCTTATTTCTCTGGATTTAAACATTCTTGGAAACATTTGGGATAATGTACACAAGTCAACAAAATATATAACACTGTTCTAGTGGTTTTTGGATATTTTAATTCAAAAATCTTACATATTGTGCCTTAAAATCATTTGTGCCTTACATATTGTGTCCTGTAACTTGATATTTTAACTAATCGCAAAAGTGGAATTATTTATCAATGCTGCTGATTAATCGGTGAAAATGATGATTAGCTAGTCAGTTAATCATTCTAATAATCGTTAGATTAATCAACTATCAAAATAATCATATGTTGCAGCACTAATGCATGAGTACGCTCTAAAAATGTTTGTTAAAAACAACCCAAGTTGGGTTGAAAATGGACGAACCCAGCAAATGGGTTGTTTTAAGCAATCATTTAACCCAACCGCTGGGTTAAAACAACCTAACCGCTGGGTTTGTCCATTTTCAACCTACTTGGGTTGTTTCTAACCCAGCATTTTTTAGACTGTAGTTTGTTATTAAGGTAATGAAAAATAACCTGATCAGGTAATTTCCAAATATGACTTAATATTTTATTTGTATCAGTTTAAAGAAACGTTTTGGTTTGCTAGTCGAGTCAAATACATTTTTGGAGATATTTTGTACATTCTCACTATCCTTTATGCAGTGAGAATGGACATAAATCTTGAACGTTTACAGTAAACATGATCTTTACGGTAAAGTTTTAAATGTCTTTCCACCACAAACTCTCAGGACCGTAAATATGTTCTTGAGAGAATATAAATGATATCTAAAGCTGAAACCGAACCAAAGTTAGGCTCAGTTTCCGTTCTGTCGTGCGGTGGCCTGGCAGGTTGTTTCTTCTACAGTGGAAAGGCTTGAGAGCTTCTGCTAGCGTTTGTTTTTCATTAGCACTCACTTTTCACGGTGTTCACTTGCACCCCGGAGAGATTCCTTCCTGGAAAGTTTGTTTTGTGCAACAGATTCAGCCATTAACCCTAACCCTTCCTGTCTTTGACGTGAAATCGAGAGCAATTTGAAACTAACGCTTTTTAAATTAGACATCTTGATGGTTTATGGTGGTCATAAATAGCTGAACTTCAGTAACAGCTTGTGGTTTAGTACTGTAGTAATATGTGGTTAAACGGTATGTAGATCGCCAGGACTGTGAGGTAATGAGTGTAATTTCACCAAGAGCGCGCTTCGGTTTCCTCATGTGACGGCACTCAACTCTGACCAGATCAATAAAACAGCTCTTATTTATTTATTTGTTTATATATATATATATATATATATACATACACACATACAAAGTTACAAACTGTCAAATGGATTTATCACGATTAATCATAAACGTCTGTAAATATAATGTTTGTGTAATAAATATATATATTTCGATTTGACATTAATGTAGAACAATTCATTAACTTTATTTATTTATTCATTTTAATGATTTATTTTTAGGGGTGTAACGCCCCAGCTCTCACTTCACCTTATGCCACAAAATTATTTTTTTCTTCCTTGACATTTGATTAAATAGTAATTGGTACACTTTTAACAACTAATAATATTATTTACTAAATATACACTAACTTTTGTCTTCCAAGTGCATGTCACGTGACTTGGTGATCGCTCATGGTGGAAGGACAAAGAGAGCCAGTTTCCCCATTTAGCAAGGGTTGGATAAATGCTACCTTGGAGTCCCAGCAACATCGTCATTTTTGTAGCTTGCTACGAAATAAAAAATCTCTCTCACCTCAGAAAACCGCTTTCCTGTCCTGTCAGCCGTTATACTGAAAAAAGTAAAGTACCAATAAATCACGCGACTGGTTCGACGTGTGTGAGCTGGGAAGGCATGCAGGGATGATGTTCATTCTGTTCATCAGGAGCAGTTATGATTCATTAACAGTTCATGTTGGGATTGTGTATTCGCCATGGTAACTGTTGTTTCCATAACTGCCACTTTATTTTCACTTTATGTTATTTTGTATATTTTTAAATTAGTGTGGTGGCTACTTTATTGTGTTACAAAAACTGCTATTTAATAGCTTTAACTTATAGACCTATTTATTCATCAGTATTAGTCATATTCATACAATGTATGTGTTTAAAGGAACACGCCGACTTTTTGGGACTTTAGCTTATTCACCATATCCCCCAGAGTTAGATAAGTCCATACACACCATTCTCATCTCCGTGCGTGCCATAACTCTGTCTGACGCACCCACCGCTAGCCTAGCTTAGAATATGGCTAGGGACTATACTCTCGTTCCTGCATAATAATCAAGGAGCTTTGCTGCCGTACCATGGGTGCAGCGGCGTAGTGATATTACACAGCGCCTGAAAATAGTCCCCAGCACGCTCTCTGTGCAAGCAGGTTGTCACGTTGGTTATGTTGACGGAAGTTAGCCTATTTTCAGGCGCTGCTAATATCATTGCGCCGCTGCACCCATGGTACGGCAGCAAAGCTCCTGGATTATTACGCAGGAATGAGAGTATAGTCCCTAGCCATATCGGTCTAGAAAATTGCAACTTTTCATTTTCCGTCTGTCTTAGTACACGATGTAACTATACACATCACAACATGTAAATAGGAAAATGTTGGCGTTATTTTGTCACTTATTGAGCAGTAGGCTAGCTGGAGCCGTTTACCTCCAGTCTTTGTGCTAAGCTAGGCTAGCGGTGGGTGCGTCAGACAGAGTTATGGCACGCACAGAGATGAGAATGGTGTGTATGGACTTATCTAACTCTGGGGGATACGGTGAATAAGCTAAAGTCACAAAAAGTCGGCGTGTTCCTTTAAGTAGGCTAAAGTGGGACATTACTTGTGTGTATCATTAATTTTTATGAAATAAATATGCTTGTTTGTTTTTTTTAAACATTAGGGTAAATGGTAAAATAAGTAGATTATTTCTGACTAGTCTACAGTGGAGGCATTTATTTTCTTTTAGTTTACTCAGGTATGCTAACTGCTCTAAAGAAAACGTTGTTTTTTTTATTTTTTATTAATTGTTCATTTATTTTAATTATTTATTTTATTTAGTTTTATTTTTCTTAAGTTGAGACCAGATCAAGCAAAAGTATTTCTTTATTTACTCATTTTGTATTAATTCATTTGTTTATTAGTTTTAAATTGTTTTAATGATTTCTTTTATATTTTATATATATATATATATGAGACCAGATCAAGGAAGCTTCTGTTTGAAGTTCATTGACTTTAAACCAGATCTTAGCTCGATCACTTCTGCATGTTTTATTCTCATTTGTAAGTCTCTTTGAATGTGAGCATCTGATAAATGAATAAATGTAAATATAATGGACCTCCAGAAAACCTGTCCAGACAGAATCCAGCGCAGAAACTGGCTGTGTGTACGCCTTTTAACCTAGTTCCCCTTTACATCGCGAATCCAAAACTATGAATGAAAATACTTTCCCATTGCACCATTAAACTAGATGAAACTCAACTCTACGTATCAGCGAAATATTTACGTGAGTAAACATTGGATCAATGAATTGCATCAGTAAGCTCATGGTTTACCTGACAAACTTACATTTTTTAAACCCAAGTGAACAAATTATGATTTTGTGTCCTCCATGTGCATGTCAAATAAAAATCACTCATGATAAATAAATGTCATTTATAAAGTATTTATTGCTATTTATTCCAAATACAGTTTCTTAATATTATTTACATATAAAAATACGTATTACTAATACTTAATACTACTTATATTTTATGATTAAGCAGGATAAACTGAATTGCACAGCATTTCAACAACTTCTGCTCACTAATTTAAAGGCTGCTATTGGATAATAGAAGAAGGTAAACATCATGTGACAACACATTACTTTACGTAGAGCTTACTTGCTACGCTCAAACTTAAGAACAAATGGTGCAACAGGATGAAGTACAGTTACACACTTGCTAGTAGTTACTAGGCCTCTAGTGTGGGATCAATTTTCCGCCTATAGTCCTGCGGTAACGGATCGAAAGAAGCGTGAATCAAAAATTTAAAAACACATGTAAAAATATATTGCACAAACTGAAAAAATAATGCAAAATGATCAGAATAGCCATGAGTCGCAGTGGAGTGACATCGCTCTTCGATTGATTGGCTAGAGGAGGAGCTGTCAATCTAGAACTAGTGGACCAATGGTGACGCTTAAGCCCGCCCTAATTTACATGAAACTCCAACTGCAAGATTTGGAAAAACAAGCAGAACATGGAAAGAAGAGCAAAGAGAAGAAAAAAAAATGAGCAGAAAATGCACAAAATACAGCTGATAAAACCAAGGAAAACAACTTTTAAGAACACAAACACAAGTTCCTTTCATGGAAACGGTATTCCCTGGTGGCTGTGGCTCTTCCAGCAGGATAATGCTCCTGCCACAAAGCACAAATGGTTCAGGGATGGTTTGAGGAGCACAACAACGAGTTTGAGGAGTTGACTTGGCCTCCAAATTCCCCAGATCTCAATCCAATCAAGCATCTGTGGGATGTGCTGAACAAACAAGTCCGATCCATGGACTTTACAGGACTTAAAGGACAATTTAACTTAAAGGACTTAAAGGACAATTTACAGGACTTAAAGGATCTGCTGCTAACATCTTGGTGCCAGATACCACAGCACACCTTCAGGGGTCTAGTGGAGTCCATGCCTCGATGGGTCTGGGCTGTTTTGGCAGAAAAAGGGGGACCAACACAATATTAGGTCATAATGTTATGCCTGATCGGTGTATTTTTACATTTTTGATTCACGCTTATTTTTTTTTAATCTGTTACCGCAGGACTTCAGGGGGAAATTGATCCCACACTCTAGTGTGGACTTTACGTTCCAATGTAAGTGAACTTGCGAACGGCTAATCAGATGCACAGCAAGAAGCTTTTATTTCAATGATGTAGTCAAGTGCACGCAGGGGACTTCTGGTTTCAATAAGCTACATTTGTGCATGCTTATTAACATATTGTTTGATAAACACCAAGCCACATCAAAGTCTCATATTGCAGATTCAGTTTAACCGAGTGGTTGGAAAAAATAAATAAGAAATCTCCTGGTCCCAAGCGGTGAAGGTTAGACTTGACCTGAACTGCTCCACCATCTGTGTTTGTCTAGTCTCTCTGTTGGTTTAATCGTGACTCTATCCTGAGCTCTCCTGAGTGGGCAGCATAATGCTTTTGAAAGACGCTGATCTGTGTGTGTGTGTGTGTGTGTGAGCAGCTGTGTTGACACAGATATCTGTACAGAAGGACACAAGGTCCTGCAGTGACACATGGGCTGGTCCAGCAGATTGTTGAGGCATTGAGTCGCCAGGTGTTTGCTGAAGCATTTGTGTGCTGTTCTAGATCTGGTAGTTTTGGGTTCACTCTAAGATGAATTGCTTCTGCTTGTATTATTCTCATTGGGGAGCCACTGTGGATTAAAGCATTCATGCACTTTGTATTTCCTCTCGGTCTCTTCAGGACGGTTAGTGGTTCGGTCATCAATGACTCTTTGTATAAGATTCTTTGGAAGAATTTCATTGGTCCAACCCTTGAGCACATTATTGAGTTGTGTTGTTATCCTGCCTTCAAAGACTGACTGTAACATGAGCAAATAGCATAATAGTGCAGCCTGGTGCTGGATGAGCCGACCAAACGAATACGATCATCACTGTGTCCATCCATCCATCCATCCATGCATCCATGCATCCATGCATCCACCCATCCATCCATCCACCCATCCAGCCATGCATCCATCCATCCATCCATGCATCCATCCATCCATCCATCCATCCGTCCATGCATCCATCCATGCATGCATCCATCCATCCATCCATCCATCCATCCATGCATCCACCCATCCATCCATCCGTCCATCCATCCATCCATCCATCTATCCATCTATCCATCCGTCCATCCATCCATCCATCCGCCCATGCGCCCATCCATCCGTCCATGCGTCCGTCCATGCATCCATCCATCCATCCGTCCATGCATCCATCCATCCATCCATGCATCCATCCATCCATCCATCCATCCATCCATCCATGCATCCACCCATCCATCCATCCGTCCATGCATCCATCCATGCATCCATCTATCATCCATCCATGCATCCATCTATCCATCCATCCGTCCATCCATCCATCCGCCCATGCGCCCATCCATCCGTCCATGCGTCCGTCCATCCATCCATCTATCCATCCGTCCATGCATCCATCCATCCATCCATCCATCCATGCATCCATCTATCCATCCGTCCATGCATCCATCCATCCATCCATCCATCCATCCATGCATCCATCTATCCATCCATCCGTCCATCCATCCATCCATCCGTCCATGCGCCCATCCATCCATCCGTCCATGCGTCATCCATCCATCCATCCATCCATCTATCCGTCCATCCATCCATCCATCCATCCATCATTCTATCTATCTGTCTGTCTATTTATATATCATCTATTTTAATGTATTTATTTAATTAAATTCATATTTTTAATTTCATTTAATTTAGTAAATTAATATTTTGTTTATTATTTTAATCATTTATTCAATTTAATTGTTTTAATTATTTGTTTTATTTCCAATATGTGCTTGTCAGATTGTATGAGAGAGAGAGAGAGAGAGAGAGAGAGAGATTTAATACCAACACAAAGCAAGAGTCGAGAACATGCTTTCACACGACTTAGACACTTTTGCTTCTGTTTCCATGACCTACAAAGTCCTTAATAGGGGGATTTACAGTGTTTACCTTCTAGTGTCTAGTTTCTTAGAGATTTGAAAAACAAACTTTGCCTTTTTAATGCTTTGGTTCCAGTGAGGCAGGTTTTGACAGTGTTGGTTCTTCAGCATAACTTTGAATTTAGTGGATTCTGATAAATTTGACCTCGGACCTCAGAGGTCAAGAGGTCATCAGTCACTCTAATAAAACACGGCCAAATATAAAGGAATTTTCTGGATGGATTTTTCACAGGTGCTTTTGATGGAATGTTCGTCAAGAAAACAAAGAAAGTCTAAATAGATGCAAATCTTGCAGTTTGAAGGAATTAGTGTGAGACGTGCAGATAGTGAGTTTAAATAGGTTGATGTCTTCTGTTTGTATGTTTGAGCTGGTATGAGATCTCTGGGCTTTCGATCATCTGCAGTGCTTAAACTGTACATGTGATCAGAACAGATAAAACACACTAAGACTGAAGGATCGTGCCAAGTTCGATGAATGCAGCTTGAAGGCTCGAGTCAGAAAGAGTTTAAGGATTTACAGTAGCAGAATGTCTGCCAACATAAATATCCGGAAGTTTGATCAAGACACTTTAAACTCCTTCAGACAGAGGTCAAGAGGTCATCAGTCACATGACCTAGGGCGAATTCCAGTGCACTTCAGGAAGGGGACGTTAAAATCGAAAGTGAACACCTGAATCTCTTCTACAAGTCCGTTAGTGAAGGGCACATGCCATGGTCACTTCAAGCAAGTGTTAGCACGACAGTAACGCATTAACAGTTAAAATGAGCGACGGTAAAGCACGCTCTATTTGACCCGTAGTTCAAACCAGGGTTGCCAGATCAGCAGTGTTTCCCTACACCAAACATTATGTCGCAAAAGCTTTGTGCTTTGTTACTTCTGATAAGAAATTCTGTCCATTTATCACAAAATTCAAACAATAAATCTTAAATGTGACGTGACAGATCTCCTCAGTTCAAGAGTCTTTTCTTCCACTTTACTGCAAGTTATAGCATGAATAAACATGCATGAACATCAGAAGGTATGTTGAAAAATGTAGTACAACTGACTGAAATCAACCAATCCGCTCAGTCGGTTTAGTCAGTGTTTCAACCACGTCAATAAAACACCTTGTAAACAAAATCACTTAATGTTGCATTTACCTCTGGAAAGTTATCCAGTGTTCACAGTTCATTAATTAACGATCAAAAACTCTAGAGAGGAGCTTATTTACTGTTAATTATACACTGATCAGGCATAACATTATGACCTAATATTGTGTTGGTTCCCCTTTTGCTGACCCGTCGAGGCATGGACTCCACTAGACCCCTGAAGGTGTGCTGTGGTATCTGGCACCAAGATGTTAGCAGCAGATCCTTTAAGTCCTGTAAATTGCGAGGTGGGGCCTCCATGGATCGGACTTGTTTGTTCAGCACATCCCACAGATGCTCGACTGGATTGAGATCTTGGGAATTTGGAGGCCAATTCAACACCTCAAACTCGTTGTTGTGCTCCTTAAACCATTCCTGGAGCATTTGTGCTTTGTGTCAGGAGCATTATCCTGCTGGAAGAGCCACAGCCACCAGGGAATACCGTTTCCATGAAAGGCTGTACGTGGTCTGCAACAATGCTTAGGTAGGTGGTACGTGTCGAAGGAACATCCACATGGATGGCAGGACCCAAGGTTTCCCAACATTGCCTAAAGCATCACACTGATTAAACCGATATATGCACAGCATAGAACGGTTTTAGACACATCAAACTGCTGTAAGTACATTTGTTGATCAGTGGAAGGATTTTCAGTCCCTGTGTTGTGACCCGAGGTCAGGGCAGCAGCGCCTCAGAGAATGTGTTGGGTATGAGCTGTAATTGAAAGCACATTAGACACCTGGTCGTCTCTCTTGAAACTCTGATAACACTTCCTCAGCCCAGCGCATTAGGATGGAAACAATTTAATAAAATGCATCACAATTTTCTGGGTTTCACAGAAGAGCATTTCTCTAGTTTAGCTCGAGGGCAGCAGGAATAATACACAACAAAACCGTCCTCTAACAGCTTCCTGAAGAGTGTATTATATGGTTTGAGAGAGCCAACTTACTGAAATGCTATTTAATGCTAATATATCTATATATCCATCCATCCGTCTGTCCGTCTATCATGCTAGCAAAATGCTTATTCATGCTAGCAGCGTGTTGAAACATGCTAGCTACATGTTAAATTATGCTAGCAACATGCACATTTGTTAAAACATGTTAGCAAAACATGTTAAATATTGTTAGAAAAATTCATACTAACATTTTAAACATGTTAATTGTTGTTAGCAGAATGCTAATTCATATTAACAACATGTAATCATACTAGCAAAATGTTAATTCATGTTAACATGTTAACAATATTTTAAAAGATGGTGGCAACGTGTTAATTCTTGCTAGCAACATGCTAATTCATTTTAACAGCATGGTATTCATGCTAACAAAATGCTAATTCATGTTAGCTACATGTTAAATCATGTTATCAACATGCAAATTCATGTTAAAACATGTTAGCAAAAATATGTTAATTCTTGCTAGCAAAATGCTAATTCATATTAACAACATGTTAAATCATGTTAGCAATATGATAAATCATGTTAACAATGTGTTAAAACATGGTGGCAACATGTTAAAACATGATGACAAAATGATAACGCTAACAAAATGCTAATTAATGTTATCAGCATGCTACAACATGCTAGCTACATGTTAAATCATGTTATCAACATGCAAATTCATGTTAAAACATGTTAGCAACATGATAACTCTTGCTAGCAAACGCTAATTCATATTAACAACAGGTTAAATAATGTTAACAAAATGTTAGTTAATGTTAACAAAGTGTTATAACATGCTAGCAACATGTTTATTCGTGAAAAAAACATGCTAGAAAAATGTTAAATCATGCTAGTAAAAAGCTGAAACATGTTAACAATGTTAGTTTATGCTAGCAAACTGCTAATGCATGCTAGTATTGTGTTAAACATGCTAGCTGCATGTTAAATCATGTTATCAACATGCAAATTCATGTTAGCAACATGTTAATTCATACTAATATGTTAAAACATGCTAGCAACATGCTAATTTGTGCTAGCAACATATTAAAACATACTAGCAACATGTTTAATTATCTGCCTATCTGTTTGTCTTTTCCTGATTGACTTTTTTGTTTTCAAAACTTTAAACTTCAAACTACTTCAAACGTAAAACCTTCAAACTTCAAGCTTTTCAAACTTTTTCAAACTTTCTGGTCTGGCTTTCTCAAGCCAACTTCAAAAATTGTCATCAAACTTTATTCATCTAATTAGACTTAAAACACTGCAAAGAGCATCTTTCATGGGTCATCTGATAATATGACGATTCGTTTATTGCATTTTAGATGTGTTTAGGAATAGTCGAGTTCTAAGCAGCTGCACAGAGATATACAGGAAAATAATGTAAAATTCAACAAATATGAGACAAATTCAATTTCAGCTATAAGCAGCTGATTATTCAGCTCAATTCAGATCAAGTTTTATTCTCATTATATTGTGTCATTGCAGTCAAATAACACTTAATATTATATTTCTGAACGTTAATTGTCTTTTAAGCAACAAATATCAGCAGTACAGAGAAACTCTCTGGTGAGATACTGGAGCGCTGCCATGTTTTCTTGGTAGATCATGTTAATTATCCTCAGTAGTTTGTCTTGAGGGGAGCAGACGTGACTCCATGTGGGAAAAACTATTTAGGAGTCATTTCCAAATACTATAGAAAACCTCTGGGCTTTTCAACAAAAGACACATGTGATTTTATTTCAACCACTCAACCTTGCTTTTGTGTTGCAATTCTGAGTGTGAAGGATTTCATATCCATGTGATGGTGTTTTCTTTATGAACTGGCAAATGATTTTGGGAGCAGGACTAGGGACTGGCCGATACGATAACCGATAATTCTTTATTTTTGAAAACCGATAACCGATATATTTGCAGATAAATCTATAAATCCAACTTTTGATATAATTTTTGGAGAGACTGATTACAAAAACAAAAGTTTCACCATTAAAATCCATGTCCCAAACACTTCAGCATAAATCAAACATATGCACTACAGTAGACAAATTTGAACCAGTGTAAGATTCCTTAACTTTTAAAATAAATTTTACACTCCAATGGCCACATTTCTTTATCAACAGAAAAAAAAAATCTATTGAGTTACAAAGAAATAAAATAATGCCTAAACAATAAATAATCAAAATGCATGTGATAAATTAAATAGACTATCCTTTTGATTATTGAAAAGAAAATTTTCCGCATTTACAAGTCACCTGACGTACGTAAAAGTCATTCTTTAAAGATGATGCGGTAAGTTTGGACAGAAGACGAGACAGAGTTCTTTATTAAACTCATAAAAGACAATAGAATTACAGGAATACTGGATTCTAGACAACAAAGAAATGCCACAAATGATCATGAAGACCTTGAAGCAGAAATGAGGGAGAAACTCCCACAAACACCTCATACGTGGCCGCTCCCAAGTGTAAGGGGCTTTCCTTGCCATTAATGCTTGGATAACACGCCTACGTCTCCTTCCATAAAAATAATGGCTAGTGCGGTGGCTGGGATATACTTAAACCTACCAACATACATGGCATAATTC
Source organism: Rhinogobio ventralis (assembly GCA_039654625.1). Classification (NCBI taxonomy): domain Eukaryota; kingdom Metazoa; phylum Chordata; class Actinopteri; order Cypriniformes; family Gobionidae; genus Rhinogobio; species Rhinogobio ventralis. The sequence goes on from CM077197.1 coordinate 1,646,985, forward strand.
TTGGAATTACTTATCACGAGAGGAAACAAATAAGTTTTAGTCGCATAACATCGGTTAATGGAAACGGCGTCATTTCGCATTCGTTTTTTTAATCGACATTTCGAAAATATTGCAACATTTTTGCGCAAATCTGTAATGGAAACGCGGCTACTGATGATTGTCATTTGGACCTTTCTGGATTACAATCCGCCATCAAAATGATACATTTAATTATTCCAGCTGCTGTGAGAAAAGGCTATAAATGATCCGCCACCTGCAGCATCCTCACATTCGAGCCGGACTCCTCCTTTATGTGTACAGACGCGATGTAACGACGCAAACACGAACGGCGCCATGCTGGAATTTCCTGCGGAAACCCACCAGTACCGCTCAAATTATAGCACATTATTGTAATTATAACACAAGCTTACCGCTGTGAATCGGACTGAGGTAAGGAGATCGTTTTGAACACTGGTTGGTTATGTACTTGCTCAAATTGATTTTTGATTTTTAACCAAAAAAAACTTATGGACTGCAGCCTTAATAACTTTAAGATATCTGCCTAATTTTCTTATCGGGTCGATAAAGATAACGTTTAAAATTAACATATATCAGCGGTGCCCGATAAATCGTGCATCCCTACTGTTTACACATTTAAAAATCAGTAACACTTTACAATTTGTTAATGCATTAGCTAACTATGAGCAATACATTTTTACAGCATTTATTAACCTTTGTTGATGTTAGTTAATAAAAATACAATTGTGCATGTTAGTTCACAGCACATTAACTAATGTTAAAAATGATTTTAAAAATGTATTAGTAAATGTTGAAATTAACATTAAGATTAATAAATGCTGTAGAAGTATCATTAGTTCTTGCAGTTAAAATATGTTAACAAATGAAACCTTATTGTAAAGTGTTACCTAAAAATGTAACTACCTTAATGGCATTTCATTGATTTCATGAGTCCATTATATTCCGTGCTTGTTTATATAGTGACATACTGTATGTAGTATATAGTAATTCCCGAATTAAAGTTTTTGTACAATTAAGAGTTAAGTAAATATTCTGCAGTCCAACCGTTTTATTTGTTCTGCATTGTGTGCGTCTATTTGTGTTTGTGCACTGCTTATTTGTTTCTTTCTAAATGACAGCTGATGTTGTTTATGTGGAGGGGATGGTTTGGCGATTAAATCGCTCTGGTGCTTTAATCCAGGGCCCGTCTCGTGAGGTTACAGGTGAAATTTGTCCAGGACCTCCAGGTTTTCAGCTCTTAATATCTGTAGCAGATCAGATACTGCAGGATAGATGATGCTCCGCCAAAGCACTTAATGTTTGTCTGTTTGACTGGATGGGCCTGGATTCATCTGCAGATCTGCTCTGAACAGAAGAAACGGCAGGATTATAAAACCGTTTGCTGCTCTTTGCTTGATGTTTATTGTCTGTACTGTAGTTTTACACGTTTGACACTGGCTTCTATTTGCTATTTGCTATTTCTATTTGCGTCTCTCAATTCCAATCCATATCTTTAAAGGTGGAAAAAGGAGTTGTTGCAACCACGAAAAGGCTTCAATACACACTATTTTTCAAGTTTAAGTCCACCGATGTTAATCTACTAACTCTCCTGTCTGGTTTGTTTGTTGGACAAAATGACGGATTTGGAGATATGATTGGTCAGATTACCTGTCAATCAAAGGGTGAATTGCTCTTGAAATATTTGAGTAAACTAACTCGTATATTTAACTTAAAATTATCATGTAATCTCAAGTTTTCAACTTTAATATTTTTAGTAGTGGAAACATAACTTGCTATAGCTTGCTAACTTGCTATAATTTAAGCCCAACATAATAGAAACTTTTCTAAATTAGTAAACATTAAACACTACTAAATCTCCCACATTATATTACACTTTATTTTAGCATTTACTCTCCCTTTCGTGTGCCATGGCAAAGCATGCTGAGAAATAGAAATATCCAGCCCAGTTTGAGTTACATTTAAGTTTGTCTAAATAAAAAAAAAAGTTAATTCAACTCAAAATAATGAATCAATTCAGATTACTTCAAATGTGTCTGTTGCGTGAACTCAAAAGAAAAATAAAGTTCTAAATAAAAAAAAAAACAATACTTGTTTGAACTAATTTGTTTAAGTTTGCTCTTCTCAAACCAGTGAATTACTTTGAGCGTTAGGGTTTACAGTACCAGTTTCGTTCCTATCTATATTCTGAAGGTTTGTGCATATACACTACATTGCTAAAAGTATTGGGATGCCCCTCAAAATCATTGAGTTCAGGTGTTCAATCCCTTCATGGCCACAGGTGTATAAATCAAGCACTAGGCATGCAGATGCTTCTACAAACATTTGTGAAAGAATGGGTCGCTCTCAGGAGCTCAGTGAACTCAAGCGTGGTACCGTGATAGGTTGCCACCTGTGCAATAAGTCCATTCCTGACATTTCCTCACTACTAAATATTCCACGCTCAACTGTTAGTGGGATTATAACAAAGTGGAAGCAATTGGGAACAACAGCAACTCAGCCACGAAGTGATAGGCCACGTAAAATCACAGAGCGGGGTCAGCGCATGCTGAGGGTCACAGTGCGCAGAAGTCACCAACTTTCTGCAGAGTCAATAGCTACAGACCTCCAAACTTCTGTGGCCTTCAGATGAGCTCAAGAACAGTGTGTACAGAGCTTCATGGAATGGGTTTCCATGGCCGAGCAGCTCATCCAAGCCTTACATCACCAAGAGTAATGCAAAGCGTGGGATGCAGTGGGGTAAAGCACGCCGCCACTGGACTCTAGAGCAGTGAGACGTGTTCTCTGGAGTGACCAATCACGCTTCTCTGTCTGCCAATCCCATGGACGAGTCTGGGTTTGGCGGTTGCCAGGAGAACGGGACTTGCCTGACTGCATTGTGCCAAGTGTAAAGTTTGGTTTTTCAGGGGTTGGGCTTGGCTCCTTAGTTCCAGTGAAAGGAACTCTTAATGCTTCAGCATACCAAGACATTTTGAACAATTTCATGCTCCCAACTTTCCTAAAACTTTTGGCAATATAGTGTATCATTCGCCGGATTTATAGAACATTTTATTCCTAAAAATGTGAAAATGTATTTCTGGACTGATAAAAAGAGAAATCCGAAATCCCCTCTGTAATTCTAATATATCAACAGAATCAAAAATGAATGTTGGCTTTATCCAGTGTATTTTTTTCTGGAAATGTATGCAAATTTAAATGAGTGCATTTGATATACAATGCCTCATTTACATATTTAAACAAACATTTCAGAAAACTGGATGTCTTGCCTTAACAGCGAGTGAAACAGATAAAAAAAAATATCTTGGACATTTAGTTTTTGTCTGCCATTCTTGAGTATAAATTGAACATATTTTGCTGATGATGTGCAGTGAAACTGGCCTTTGATGAAGAATATGGAGTTCTTACTCTGCAGAAGTGCTGTTTTTCTCCGATGGTCTTTTTTGTGATGCCCTCTCATAGATTTCGGCTTTAAACAAGAACATATGTGGGCAAGAAAGAAGTGGATGCACATATCAACAGCAGATTTTCCATCAATACTACAGTCCATGAGTCAGCTATTGTTTCTGATTATCATAAAACGTTCAAGATTGAATTCCGCATTAAAGTCGAGCAACAGATTAATGGACAACAGGAGCAATCTGTTGTGTTAGAGACGTCATGCTGTCCCTATTTCAGAATATATTGTGTTTGTAATGATTTGTTATTGATACTGGAGTGATGTTCATTCTGTCATAATTTTTTTAATGTACTGTGCCTTTAAATGTTCTAATTATTAGTGTCAAACAGCAGTGCTTGTCTTCGCTCTACAGCATGACTTATCTGTGGGCTTGAAGTCTGAGACACATCCGTCCCCCATTTCTGATGGCTTTTCAGGGTTTTGTTAGTATGCCAGGACCTGGTTATGGTCAATGCGTCATGAATATGAGCTCTGTTTTCACCGTTCAGACGTTGTGTCATTGGGGAGCGAAGCAGAGCACAGACAGACACCTGAGTTCAGAAAGAACCAGGACTTAAATGTTCGTTTGTCTAGCGAGGCCCGTTCTAGGGTTTCATCCCTATTTCCATGAGAATAAAATACTAAAGAACAATGTTATTTAACCTGTTAACTGTCTGTCACCCACCCTTTTTGAGCATAGATCTGATATTAAATTGCCTTCTTCCCATAGTGCATCCTGGTGCCATGTGTTCCCCAGGTAAGCGACGCACACGCACCCGGCCATCCACGTGATGTAAAAGAACACGTGATTCCTCAGACTAGGCCACCTTCTTCCATTGCTCCGTGGTCCAGTTCTGATGCTCACGTGCCACTGTTGGTGCTTTCGGTGGTGGACAGGGGTCAGCATGGGCACCCTGACTGGTCAGCGGCTATGCAGCTCCATACACAACAAACTGAGATGCACTGTGTATTCTGACACCTTTCTATCAGAACCAGCATTAACTACTTGCTTATCTGTGTATAAGCCAACTAATCAAGTTGTCAACATATCCCTATGCCTTTAGGTTCGGTGTTAAAATGCCAATGTGAACGCTAAGCGGACCAGGACAAAACATTTTTTCTTTTGGTCCAGGACCAAACGAACCAAGCAAACTGAAGTGTGAACACACCCTACGTTTACTGTAAAGCAAATGTACTGAACTAAACATTTATTTTACATAAAATATATATTTTACAAAATAATTTGGCCTCTAAAATAGCTAGAAAATCCAGTCCATATGTCTAATCAATTTGTGTTCCAAATTTTCACAGGATGAATCTTGAGTTTTTAAGCTAATAAAACATGAAATAAAATACACTATTGCCAAAAGTTTTGGGACGCCTGCCTCTACATGCACATGCACTTTAATGCCATCCCATTCTTAATCCGTAGGGTTTAATATGGAGTTGGCAACTATAACAGCTTCAACTCTTCTGGGAAGGCTTTCCACAAGGTTTAGGAGTGTGTTCATGGGAATTTTTGACCATTCTTCTAGAAGCGCATTTGTGAGGTCAGGCACTGATGTTGGACGAGAAGGCCTGGCTCGCAGTCTCCGCTCTAATTCATCCCAAAGGTGTTCTATCGGGATGAGGTCAGGACTCTGTGCAGGCCAGTCAAGTTCCTCCACACCAAACTCGCTCATCCATGTCTTTATGGACCGACGCTTTGTGCACTGGAGCGCAGTCATGTTGGGACAGGAAGGGGCCGTCCCCAAACTGTTCCCACAAAGTTGGGAGCATGAAATTGTCCAAAATGTCTTGGTATGCTGAAGCATTAAGAGTTCCTTTCACTGGAACTAAGGAGCCAAGCCCAACCCCTGAAAAACAACCCCACCCCATAATCCCCCCTCCACCAAACTTTACACTTGGCACAATGCAGTCAGGCAAGTCCCGTTCCCCTGGCAACCACCAAACCCAGACTCATCCATGGGATTGGCAGACAGAGAAGCGTGATTGGTCACTCCAGAGAACACGTCTCACTGCTCTAGAGTCCAGTGGTGGTCATAAAGTGCACCGGGACACTGACAGTTAACAGACTAAATTGGTATTTTATGTTCTCGTGATTTATTCATCTTAAAGCACATTTTTAGTGTCTCCAAACATGTGTTCTTGAAGTTCTCCTCTATCAGTAGAATGTAGAAGTTTTCCCTGTTGATCCTTATCAGATCCACATCTCTTCTTCTGCACTTCATTATGTTTGTTTTGAGTTACTCTTGAAATCATCTTCGTTTTTGCAGTCATATGTGTGTAATTTGTCATATGCGAGGCATGACATCATATCTGGGTGTATATGACACAGTTTTGTCTGGTTTTCCTCATGTATCCGACGAAAAGCTTCCAGAAGAGCAGTAGAAGTTGAACATCATGAGATTTTCCCTCTCCATCTTGCTCAAAACACAGAGATAGTTCCACTTCATTCATTATGTTTGACACACACACTTACACACACACATCCAATAGATGTTCAGGTAAAGTGCCGTGTGTCTCCTGACCACTTGTGCTCATGTTTCATTGACAGACGAGTCTCTGGTTTCATTGCTTCATGCAGTAACACTCATTGACTCATTAACCAATGTCCTCTCACTCTAAAGTGTTACTCGTTTTCTTTTGCTCTTCCTGTATGGAGTCTGTGGATTCTGTCAGCGATTATTAGTGCAGACGGGTGTCTTTTCCCCTTATAACCGCACCCACACACTGCTATTCATCTCACTGACTGTGGAAATAACACACACACCATCATGGCCATTTATGTCTTCGTTTCTCAGGCAGATCATGACAGTAAAGCCCGGGGCAGAACAACACAACAAAAACCAGCAAAGCAAACAAAAGCTGAACGCACAACAGAATTATGGCTGCGTGAGACACACTTTTCTTCCTGGTTACACAAATAGTAATAAATATAACTCATAATTTGCATTTCAGCAGAAAAATTGTGGTAAAAATGTGTTTAACAGAGCTTTGTTTAGGTGAAAACATTAATTTCACCAAAACATCAAATTTAGTATGAATATGTTAGTCTCACTGTTATCTATAAGCTAGTGCACTCCAAAACAATGACAGAATTCACAGTTAGAAGATACAGACAGTGCACTATATAGGGGATAGGGAACAATCAGACCGTGCACTATATAGGGGATAGGGAACAATCAGACCGTGCACTATATAGGGGATAGGGAACAATCAGACCGTGCACTATATAGGGGATAGGGAACAATCAGACCGTGCACTATATAGGGGATAGGGAATGATCAGACAGTGCACTATATAGGGCATAGGGAACGATCAGACAGTGCACTATATAGGGGATAGGGAACGATTCAGACAGTGCACTATATAGGGGATAGGGAACCATCAGACAGTGCACTATAAAGGGGATAGGGAACGATTCAGACAGTGCACTATATAGGGGATAGGGAACGATCAGATGGGAGTTGTCATCTTCACATCCACAGCCCATGGAAAGCAATCCGATGGGACAGAAACATGTTTATGGATGAGCTAATGTATTAAAGTTGTATTAACCTTACCATAGTAAGAAGCCGGGCGGGGCTGAGATCCATTTTTTTATGCTGCTATTTTTATTATGCTTATGCCGCAGTCGGCCGCTGCCTCTACTTTCGTTTATGTTTATGTGATGAATTTAAAATTGTGGGGAAGCACAGTGCTGTTTTACTTGGTCAAAACAATCATACTAAAAATACATTTGAGTGTGTTGAACGTTATGTTATAGCTTTACTCTGTGCGTTCGCTCGGTGACTGGTAATGCACACTGCAGTAAGAGTCTCGATAAGTATCAATATTAGAATATCCAACCTGATCTCACTGGGAAAACGCAAGTATTATATGAAGTGGTGGTTTCGTATGAATTTGTACGATTTGATTCCTACAAAAACGTACGATTTTCAAACGAATCTCATTATGAAGGACCACCCCTAACCCTGCCCCTAATCCTACCCGTCACTGGGATTTAAACAGGTTGTTAATAATGTAATGTAATTAAAGTAATTATGCATAATTTACTGTTATTACTGTGGTAAATACATGTAACATATGTAACAAGGACACTAAATATTATATATTTTATATCCAAAAAATCTTACATATTGTGCCTTTAACATTAACTGAAGGGACCTTATTATAGTATTACCATTTAACTTTTTAAATGTTCAAACTTTTTGATGCTACTTTTTGCGTTTGAGATCATCTCTATCACTTTTACAGACTGAGCCAGCAATTAGACCCTTAAAATTATCTGCACACTTATTTATGAAGCACACGTTCATGCATTTCTCAAAGTCACTTCATAGAGACTTTAGTCCTGTCTAATCGCTCCGTTTGTTGTGCATTGACTTTTCCTGCTGTTCTGCTGTCAGTTTGCTAATGTTTCAGTTTGCTAATGTGTCTCTGGTCATTGCTGCAGATGTTCAGCGCTCAGATCTCTGGGGATTTGAGCTTCACTCAGCAGCTTTAGCAGGGATTCGTTGAAGCCGCTGGTGTCCTCAGCATGTGGCGTCGGTTACGCTGCATTTTGACCTTGTGAAGGTCGTCAAACCCCCGTTTTGATGTCAGCGTTTATTGGTTTCAGGCTTTGGCTCCCATGTGCTCATCCTCATGATGTCATCGCCCTTGTGAAAAAGAACAAAGAAGTAATGTGAGCATAACAAAGGATTATTGAAACATAATAATTTAAAATGTGCTGTAAAGTAAAACTTGTAATTTGAAAATTTGTGTTAAGAAACTTCAAGCAATACAACTAACCATGGTCGGAAGGTGATCTGAGCCAATTTCGGTGAAAATCAGACCAACGGTTAGCATTTTGGGAGATTTCATTATAACTTTTGACTGCAATGTGGCACGGTTGTAAGGGTGGGTCGCCTACAGTGGTTCAGGCTGCAGGGTTGCTCAATGACTAAAGAAACGTTATCAGCAAGAGGATAGAAAACTGTACATTTCTCGTCTTTACCACCCTCTGCAACTTATACCAACGACGGAAATAAGCGCAGTTACAATAGCAAAATATGTGGGAGAGCGTTGCTATAGTGTGACGATATTGTATTGCAATAGGAAGCACTTCAAAGTCAAAACCGAATCAAAACTAGTTAGCACATTATTTGTAATTGAAAGGATTTAATGACAAAATCTGGTTATGGTTACACTTAAAATAGATGTATGAGATAATAAAAACATATACCATTAATCGTATCCAGCATGAACAGAATGTTACCTGAGGGATAGAAAGTGAGAGCGAGGGAGAGAGAGAGAGAGCAAAGAAGAGAAGAGCCAGAGAATAAAAAAGAGGCCGAGTTACAGTTACAATCTTCTTTTTATCTCTTCCTTGACCATGTGACTGAAACCCTAATGTGAGTCATTCAAACTGACCAATCAGACCAAACTTCCCCCACTGTACTACAGGTGTGACACACATTTGGCCTACAGGCCTTCAGCATCTCTTTGTCTTTATAAGAAAGATGGGGGTTGAAAACAACAAAGCAAATTTCTTTGTTCAATTTCAAATATCAAATATCTTTGATTATTTTCAATCCTACACGGTCTTGAAACTTTTAGAGTACCTTCAGGGCATGGTCCCAAATGACGCATACCAATTTTCGTAATGATACGCTAATGCGTTCTTAAAATGAAGCATTTTAAGGCAAAAGATGAGCTTCCCTGAGACGGTTTCTGACAGTTTGTGCAGAAATTCTTTGGTTATGCAAACCGATTGTTGCAGCATGATAATGCACGGCCCCATGTTACAAGGATCTGTACACAATTCCTGGAAGCTGAAAACATCCCAGTTCTTGCATGTCCAGCATACTGACCGGACATGTCACCCATTGAGCATGTTTGGGATGCTCTGGATCGGCGTATACGACAGCGTGTTCCAGTTCCTGCCAATATGCAGCAACTTCGCACAGCCATTGGAGAGGAGTGGACCAACATTCCACAGGCCACAATCAACAACCTGATCAACTCTATGTGAAGGAGATGTGTTGCACTGCGTGAGCAAATGGTGGATATTGACTGGTTTCCGGACCCCCCCGGACCGGACCCCCCCCCCCCCCCCCCCCCCCCCCCCCCCCCCCCCCAATACAGTAAAACTGCACATTTTAGAGTGGCCTTTTATTGTGGCCAGCCTAAGGCACACCTGTGCAATAATCCTGCTGTCTAATCAGCATCTTGATCTGCCACACCTGTGAGGTGGATGGATTATCTCAGCAAAGGAGAAGTGCTCACTAACACAGATTTAGACAGATTTGTGAACAATATTTGAGAGAAATAGGCCTTTTGTGTACATAGAAAAAAATCTTTGAGTTCAGCTCATGAAAAATGGGGGCAAAACAAAAGTGTTGCGTTTATAATTTTGTTCAGTATATGTTCAACCAACAAACTACACTGACTTAGAAGAACTTTTTTTTTTTAGGTTGATTGTGGTGTCCCTGGAATTTTCAGTTTAATTTACACACAATATTAAGTTGATGTAATGATCAACATTATTGTGTAAATAGAACTCATCAAAATAGTGTTTGCAACTTAAAGGTTTAATTAAATCAATAAATAAGAATTTTTAACAACTTGTACAGTCAAGCATGGAGATTTTTAATAAGGACTTGAAGACGTATTTTATCAAGCTTACGGCGTTTGATTAGGTCTGAGAACTGCGATTGGTTGCATGATTTTCTTGGTGTTATGTTTTGTTGTTATTTTATGTTTGTATGATTTTTCTACTATTTATGGACAGAACTTTGAAAGTGCTTTATAAATAAATTGAGTTGAGTTGAGTAATTGGTGCCCTAAATTTCTTTTTAGAGTGCAAATGTTATTTTGCCGTCCTTGTGTCTCGTTTTGTGGCGATTTGATAAAGCCCAGTGCTCTGTCAACCTCATAATTACCAGCACTCCACCGTTTCCGCTCAATGAATTTTGAAGTTGTTCAGATAATTTTTCAAGTTGTTATAGATAATAATCACCTCAGCACTGGTGGGTAATTAACACCATGTGTGAGACCTCACATCCTGACACTATTTCGTAATTTTCTGTTGTCAAAGGTACGAAAGGTTTGAGACTCCATTGCTGTCCTGCAGCTGCTTCCCATTTAGTCCCAATTAAACTCCCTGAGCTTGTGTTCCTGTCAGGAGGAGGAAGCAGCGTTGTTTTCTGTTGCCACCTTGGTCATCACAGCGTAATATATACATGCAAACAATAATTTGACTTTTAGGAGCCTTCTTTTAAAAGATAATCTCTCTTTTTGCGTTTATGGAGTCATCAGCGACTGTTGCACAGAAAAAATATACATACCTCGGGTCGCTAGTGACCCAAAAACACTTTTTAATTAATTAGAAAACAGATCATTTCTGATAATTTAATGATAATGAATAGACTGAGGAATACTTGTGACCCAGAGGTGTGTGTTTAAGGGTTAAAAGTGCCGGTAATTGAAGAAACACCCATCAGCCTTTTTTGAAATCCAGAAGTCAGATTGAACGGGAAGACTCATCTGTGTGAATACTGTCTAATGAACACTTTCCCATAATAAAGCATGTTGCCCAGCTGATGGTTTGTGTCGTAATGGCTGGTCTCTCCGGTTCCTGTATTTGGCAGGAGCGAGACTCAGACATTCCTCTAGACTTAGACTCATCTACTGCAGAACTGGAGTGTAAATATTTATCTGTCATTTCAGATTAATTTCTTGACTGCCAGCATCCGAAAATCCCCCTTATTTAGTCACTGGGCTTTATGAATGTTTGTCTGTCCATTACAAAGTTAATCTGTCACCTGATCAACAGGGATGGCAATAAAATGTTTTTTAAATCAAATCTGTTTTGAGTTCCCGATTAGGACTGTTGCTGTTGGTTATGATCAGAGATTCCATAAACTCCTAGAATATTTATTTAGAATTTAGAATGTTTAGAATTTAGGCCTCTGTGTTCTAGTCCAGTTCACAGCGTATTCTGAAGACATATTCGGACGGGACTAGGTTTCCATACAAAGTTTGAGTTATTTTATATTTTGTGGGTGTTACACTAGTCTGTACTTTTGTCTTGTTTTCCAGTACAAATATACACTCACCTAAAGGATTATTAGGAACACCTGTTCAATTTCTCATTAATGCAATTATCTAATCAACCAATCACATGGCAGTTGCTTCAATGCATTTAGGGGTGTGGTCCTGGTCAAGACAATCTCCTGAACTCCAAACTGAATGTCAGAATGGGAAAGAAAGTTGATTTAAGCAATTTTGAGCGTGGCATGGTTGTTGGTGCCAGACGGGCCGGTCTGAGTATTTCACAATCTGCTCAGTTACTGGGATTTTCACGCACAACCATTTCTAGAGTTTACAAAGAATGGTGTGAAAAGGGAAAAACATCCAGTATGCGGCAGTCCTGTGGGCGAAAATGCCTTGTTGATGCTAGAGGTCAGAGGAGAATGGGCCGACTGATTCAAGCTGATAGAAGAGCAACTTTGACTGAAATAACCACTCGTTACAACCGAGGTATGCAGCAAAGCATTTGTGAAGCCACAACACGCACAACCTTGAGGCGGATGAGCTACAACAGCAGAAGACCCCACCAGGTACCACTCATCTCCACTACAAATAGGAAAAAGAGGCTACAATTTGCACGAGCTCACCAAAATTGGACAGTTGAAGACTGGAAAAATGTTGCCTGGTCGGATGAGTCTTGATTTCTGTTGAGACATTCAGATGGTAGAGTCAGAATTTGGCGTAAAAAGAATGAGAACATGGATCCATCATGCCTTGTTACCACTGTGCAGGCTGGTGGTGGTGGTGTAATGGTGTGGGGGATGTTTTCTTGGCACACTTTAGGCCCCTTAGTGCCAATTGGGCATCGTTTAAATGCCACGGCCTACCTGAGCATTGTTTCTGACCATGTCCATCCCTTTATGACCACCATGTACCCATCCTCTGATGGCTACTTCCAGCAGGATAATGCACCATGTCACAAAGCTCCAATCATTTCAAATTGGTTTCTTGAACATGACAATGAGTTCACTGTACTAAAATGGCCCCCACAGTCACCAGATCTCAACCCAATAGAGCATCTTTGGGATGTGGTGGAACGGGAGCTTCGTGCCCTGGATGTGCATCCCACAAATCTCCATCAACTGCAAGATGCTATCCTATCAATATGGGCCAACATTTCTAAAGAATGCTTTCAGCACCTTGTTGAATCAATGCCACGTAGAATTAAGGCAGTTCTGAAGGCGAAAGGGGCTCAAACACAGTATTAGTATGGTGTTCCTAATAATCCTTTAGGTGAGTGTATGAACATTCTTAAAACAAGATACATTTACTGAAGATGCAAGATTACATATTCTTGTTTTCTGATGAATTTATCAAAATAAAAGAGATTTTATGCTTGAATTGAGAAAAAATATCAATGGAGTCTTGGAATTTTCAATTAAAACTCACTTAAATTTTATAAATATTCTTAGAAAGCAAGAATTCTTATCTTGCGTGATTTCCCTTCTCCAGTAAATGTATCCTGATTTAAGAATGTTTCGATATTTGTGCTGGAAAACAAGACAGAAACACTGAGGAAGAGCATTTTTAAAATAATATATTTAAAAAATATCTGAGCTGTCATGTGCTGTGGTCGTGTGCATCACATATTCATTTATTGTGATTATCCCTTTAATTTATCAACTTATTTAAATGAACTTCACATGAGTTTATAGATTTTGAACCCACATAAATGCTCAGAGAAATCTAAATATGTATCTTACCTGATGTCATTATTAAAATAGCCAGTCTTAGAAGTTTCCGTGATTTGGCTTTCTTTAATTATTTTTGTTATATTACTTTTTTGTCTGATTGTGTCCATATTTAAGAATGCGGTAAATTATGTGCAACCAGTAGCTTAGGGTAGTCAAAAAAACACATGAGGAGAAGCACTGTGGTAATATATCTGCGAAATCTGAATGCAAATGTCTGTTATTGCTGAGTTTGCAAAGTACAGTTGCTTATTTTTTAAAACGTTTAACAGTAAAAGTTAAATAGTTCAATGCACAGAAAACAGAAGAGATCAGCTGAAATATCTGTATAGACTTTATGATCAGAAATTCTGTCAGCCCAGAAATAATAAATGCTGATTATTTCACAGACATTACTAGTTAAGTAGCTGCTAAAACTCTGAATATATATGATCTGTCTGAGTAATATTTAGATTTCTTAGTGTGCATTCAGAGAGTGCTGTACTTATGTAATTGAACTGCTAAAACTAAGTAATGATATTATACTGATTGTATTGTATGATAAGGCCCATTCACAACAAGGATGATAACTATAACGATAACCATAAAGATATAGTTCTAAAAATCGCCACAACTATAACGATAAAATCACAGAGAAACAATACTGTTGGAATCACTTTCAGAACAATTATTTCCAGCTGATGGACAATAAAAACAACCAACCAGAATCCATCCTGCTTTAAAGAGTCTGAACATTTAAAGCGGCAGACGACAAAACTGCAGTGCGTATAATGAACAGAGCGTTATCGTCCGCTGGTGTGGATGCAATGCAGTTATTGTTAGGGCTGCACGATTATGACAGAAAACATGATTGTCTTTTATTGTTTTCCTATAGCATTAAACCTTAAATGTCAACTATACATTGGTTTGGTTTCTTCTTTAAATAAAAAAAAAATATATATATATATATATATATATATATATATGTATATATATGCATGGTATTATAAAGTTATACTAAAACTAAAATTAAGAGAGAATCCATTTCCCCTATATTGTCAAAAGTTTTGTGATGCCTGTCTTTACATGCACATGAACTTTAATGCCATCCCATTCTTAATCTGTAGGGTTTAATATGGAGTTGTCCCACCCTTTGCAGCTATACCAGCTTCAACTGGGAAGGCTTTCCACAAGGTTTAGGAGTGTGTTTATGGGAATGTTTGACCATTCTTCTAGAAGCGCATTTGTGAGGTCAGGCACTGATGTTGGACGAGAAGGCCTGGCTCGCAGTCTCCGCTCTAATTCATCCCAAAGGTGTTCTATCGGGATGAGGTCAGGACTCTGTGCAGGCCAGTCAAGTTCCTCCACACCAAACTCGCTCATCCATGTCTTTATGGACAGACGCTTTGTGCACTGGAGCGCAGTCATGTTGGGACAGGAAGAGGCCGTCCCCAAACTGTTCCCACAAAGTTAGGAGCATGAAATTGTCCAAAATGTCTTGGTATGCTGAAGCATTAAGAGTTCCTTTCACTGGAACTAAGGGGTCAAGCCCAACCCCTGAAAAACAACCCCACCCCATAATCCCCCCTCCACCAAACTTTACACTTGGCACAATGCAGTCAGGCAAGTCCCGTTCCCCTGGCAACCGTCAAACCCAGACTCGTCCATGGGATTGGCAGACAGAGAAGCGTGATTGGTCACTCCAGAGAACACGTCTCACTGCTCTAGAGTCCAGTGGCGGCGTGCTTTACCCCACTGCATCCCACGCTTTGCATTGCTCTTGGTGATGTAAGGCTTGGATGAGCTGCTCGGCCATGGAAACCCATTCCATGAAGCTCTCTACACACTGTTCTTGAGCTCATCTGAAGGCCACAGAAGTTTGGAGGTCTGTAGCTATTGACTCTGCAGAAAGTTGGCGTCTTCTGCGCACTGTGACCCTCAGCATGTGCTGACCCCGCTCTGTGATTTTACGTGGCCTATCACTTCGTGGCTGAGTTGCTGTTGTTCCCAATCGCTTCCACTTTGTTATAATCCCACTTACAGTTGAGCGTGGAATATTTAGTAGTGAGGAAATTTCAGGAATGGACTTATTGCACAAGTGGCAACCCATCTTCAACTCAACCTTGCGAATACAGAACTTGTTGTGGTGTCAGCCAACCCAACACTTCATCACAGCTTCTCCATTCAGCTAGGTTTGTCAACCAGGACAGCCAGGAACCTCAGAGTTAGCCATTTTCATGTTTTTCAACACTTGACCCACATACAGTGAATATTTGATCACATTCTTGACTGAACCTGCTGAACTTCAACAGGGAGTCACTGTTGCATCGAGGGGAGCGGCAGCTCTCAAAACTAGGCCATCCAACAATCAGCGGCTGACGACATGAGATGATGTTCATGACCATCTGCACGAGTCTCTGTGAAACTGCAAGGTCAGCTGTGCTTCACGCCCATCTTCAGACTGCAGTGAGTCTCCCAGAGCTGTAAAACTCAATTACACCCAAACACACACCCACTGCAAAGATCATCTGACCTCGAAAACCCTCAGTGAAGGGATGGCATTTCATTCTGCATTGACTCACACACATTCCAAATCAATGGTTTTCTGGGCCATAGTTTAATCTGGATCAGAATGATCTGGATTTAGAAATGGTAATCCCATATTTTGCTGTCCATGTTACCTTTGTGTTGGATTTTCAAAGCAAATTGGATTGGGTCACCTTGATACAGAAACAAACAATTTACTCAATCTGGATTTCCAATGCTCTAAATGGGATTGCGTATCACAATTTAGGCTAATGCGTAGAAGGTTTTGGCTATATGAAAACTATCGGTGCATGTTTGGGTAAAAAAAAAATTCTGGTGCAACAATAGTAAAGATCAACATGTAGAACAGCGTTGGGTCACTTTAAGTGTTTTTATTTGAAGAGACAGAAAACAACAAAATGAAACAATACAATCATCCTCTTTCATTTTCAATTTCTTTAAACAGTCAGTTTCCTCTTCTGACCCACAACAAGTCATTAAAAACAAACAGATATACACTACACGGTTAAAGGTTTGGAAAAATATTTAAGTCTCTTATGCTCTCCAAGGCTGCATTTATTTGATCAAAAATACAGTAAAAAGTTATATATTATTATAATATTGTGAAGTCTGCATATCGGAATGATTTGTGAAGGATCATGTGACACTGAAGACTGGAGTAATGATGATAAATTCAGCTTTGATCACAGGAATAAATTACACTTTACTATATATTCACATAGAGAACAGCTGCTTTACACTGGAGTCATATTTCACTGCTTTACTGTATTACTCTATTTTGATCAAATAAATGCAGCTTTGGCGAGCAGAAGAGACTTTCAAAAACATGAAAAAAACATAATTATTCCAATTTTTTTGCTTATTTCTATAGCGCTTTATACAGTACAGATCATTTTAAAGCAGCTTCACTGTAATAAACAGGCAAAAACTAGTGTTGATGTTGTAAAATGAATCAAATATGCCATTTTTGCTCTCATCCGATCGTGTCAGTGCTGTCAAATCAGTAATATTACTGAATATTGTGCAAAATGTAAATGTATACGATAGACTGGACTGGATTACGTGATCTAATCCAACTGATGAAACCCATTTTCAAGATACTAGAGGTGATGTTTAGCATGTTTGAATATCTTTTTTCCATTAAAAAAAGTAGACAATGGTCTTAAATGTGAGCCACATTTAACTCACACACAGCATAGAAGACTTGGGGATATAATTTAAATGATTTTTCAAAGTTGTAAATAAAACTAATATCATTGAAGACGTCTCAAACGCTCTGCCTAGAACGGGATGATTCGGGTAAATTCAGTAAGTTTAAAGTCTGTACGCCATGTGTCTAATATATGTTGGTCAATGAGTTTCAGATGCTGTTGACTCTTGGGTGCTTTTATCTTTTGCAGATCGTATGCTTTATGTGCTCCAACATGTTCCCATAAACCCTGTCTGTAGGCTTGAGTTTGGGGTTCGGACTGGAGTTTAAGGTGAGGTCAAATAAAAATACAATTGAATGACAGTTCTCAACTTATTGATTGCCTGTATTGCCACAAAATTAAAACTATATTATCGGCCAGCTCTGTGACTATATGGCATGAACATTTTAAGATATTTTAAACATGAATACCATGATTTTTTTGTAAAGCTGCTTTGAAACATTGTGAAAAGCTCTTAAATGTGACTTTAAAGTTCTGTTCTCCTTTCATGCACGTAAGAACAACGGAGGACTGACCTTATAATACTCTCATAATGCATATTAAACAATCTCATTATTTATTAATGGACTCTTAAACTGAATATTACACAACTACTGACCTTTAAACGATCAGTGATCTGCGGTCGGGCTTCTGTGGTTGATTGAACAGCTTGAATATGTTTCACTTAATTATGTTGCTGATTATAAAATCTTTCACTGTTGGAGAACAGACGTTCATCTGGACTTATGAGCACATTTTTATGCTCCGCAGATGCAGCTGTTTTGGACACGCTCATTAGCAGGTGTCTGCGATCTGAACTCTAAATGGCCTTTGATGACTGATTTGGTCCCGTGATCCAGAATCAAAATTGACAATTCATATTTGTATGGAATATTGCAGTATTTATTACCGGTGCACATCATTATTTGTTTATATTAATGTGCCTCTTAATCTTGAATCAGAATAACCTACCCTCCCTCTTGCAGCGATTTTCCTTTTCTGATGATGTGGGCGGGGCAACCTGTCACTCACATGAGATCGGCCAATAGCAAACCACAACCATCCAATCAATTCCCCACAGACAAAATCAAGCCCCGCCCTACATTTGTTCTTGTTTGAGAAGCATTTCACTTGGATAAACGGCAAAATAAGGGAAGAAAAGATGATCTGAAACCTGGTTTCATGCTGACTTTATTTACACACATTATTTTTCCATGGTGATATTGACTGTTTTTTTTTATAATTTTAGCCCCTTAAACATAGGCATGTTTGTCTGATTTGAAAAGGTCTAGTTAATATTAACAAATGCATTTTTCTCTTGTTCAAAGCCGTTATAAAGGTGACCGCTCAGTGATTATCAATACAGTTATTAAATGTGAAATGATATCCATCTCTTTTCTGTTCAGATCTGTTTTAAGTGTCTTTCAGTCATATTTGATTGAGAAACCCATCAGTATTGCAATATCACATTATTATGAATCAGCAGGAATCGAGTGTTTCTTCTGAGAAAGAAAAACAACTTCAGTAATTATATAAATAGCGTCTGCAGCTCATTAGTTTTTATTAGTTGGAGATCTCTGTGAATTTCCTCTAGTTCTTCTGAGAAGATGTTGGCCATCTGCAGGTTTCAGCTCATCTGCCAGTGAGACGAGACACTGACACGGTTTCAGAAATAACAATCATAACATGGTATGAAAGGAGACCAGTTCTCTGTCATTTCATGTCAAGTATAAAACTATTTTATATGCTGAAGCTGAGTGATTGTTTTCATCCAGCAGGTCTATAATACCTGGAGCTCCCATTTATCTTAATGGCGCTTGTTCAGGACCTTCATAAGGACACGACCTGTCAAACGCACACATCCCATTCACCGGTGAGCATCCCAAGCTATTATATTAGGATAGTCACTTATATAATATTAAAGAGCCATCTGTTTCTTTCATGATTTTACTGCTGATAAAGGGCTTCCTTTGGCACAATGCGAACCACTTAAAACCTGTTTAACTGCAAAATACTGCAGATATCAAGATAATAAAGAAAAAACTGCTGAGAGAGATTGAGAAAATAGACACGAACCCATCTAGTGTCAAGGAGGGTGCAGGGAAAACAAACAGCAGCCAATAACAGCAGACTGGGCCGTCTGACCAATCACAACAGACTGGGCCATCTGACCAATCAGAGCAGAGTAGACCAATCACAACGTACTGGGCCATCTGACCAATCAGAGCAGAGTAGACCAATCACAACAGACTGGGCCATCTGACCAATCAGAGCAGAGTAGACCAATTACAACAGACTGAGCCATCTGACCAATCAGAGCAGAGTAGACCAATCACAACAGACTGGGCCATCTGACCAATCAGAGCAGAGTAGACCAATCACAACGTACTGGGCCATCTGACCAATCAGAGCAGAGTAGACCAATCACAACGTACTGGGCCATCTGACCAATCAGAGCAGAGTAGACCAATCACAACAGACTGGGCCATCTGACCAATCAGAGCAGAGTAGACCAATCACAACGAACTGGGCCATCTGACCAATCAGAGCAGAGTAGACCAATCACAACGTACTGGGCCATCTGACCAATCAGAGCAGAGTAGACCAATCACAACAGAATCATCTGACCAATCAGAGCAGAGTAGACCAATCACAACGTACTGGGCCATCTGACCAATCAGAGCAGAGTAGACCAATCACAACAGACTGGGCCATCTGACCAATCAGAGCAGAGTAGGCCTTTAGAAAGGAGAGGTTTAGAGAGACTGAGTCTTTGATCAAAACATTTTCAGAAATGTGCTGATTCTGCAATGTATATTATGAGAAAATTTAAGTGTTTTTTGACTTTGGATGCATGTAAATCTATTGTAGAAGACGCCAAAACTAAATTAGAAACCTTTCAAATAGCAAAATAGACCTGAGCTAACATGAACTAACAAAGAGCGTTAACGAAGATTAATAAATATTGTAACAAATGCTTTGCTCATTGTTAGTTAATGCATTGGCTAACGTTAACTAATGAGACCTTAATTCTAAAGTGTTACCTTCAAATTGCCATTAATAATATGGCTATGCAATTAATTTGCTGCATAATGCAGTTTATTATTATTACTATTAATGCAGTCACAGATCTGCACTTTACAACAAAACTCTGAATGCTTCTGTGGACTATAAAATGTGAATTCCTTGAATCTCAATTGCTAATTAAAATACTTATAAATAAGAAAATGTCTTATGTAACTCTTCATAAAATAAGCTTGCGCTCTCTGCCTGGAACGTGAATGCAAATAAAAGTAATACAAAGGGCTTGCGTGTTAGTTTGAGGCAGCGTATAGTGGTTTGTCACACAGTTCTGTTGTTGTTGTGTAAAATAGCCAATAAAAGCAGCAGTCCAAGATATTTTTAACTGGGGCCTTGCTGGACCAGGACCACCCCGAAACCGTGTCCTGGAAGCTGCTGTTTACTGAACCACTGACTAAACACTCACAGCCCTCACATTACACACACCAGGAGTCGAGGAGGTCGTGCATCAGGACGGTCCATGCTTTAATTTCCACCCTGCGTTTGAAAAGATGCACATGCTTTGGGTGTTCGAAACAAATAGTGACAAATAGTTCATTCTTTGCCATAATTATTTATAGTAAAGAATGGTGTCGGATTGCAGACGGGTCTTCAGTGGGAGCCGCACTTAAAATAGACTGTGAGTAAAACCATGAGAATCATGAAGCAAGTTATTGTCTATGCATTGATGTATGAATGTTTCAGTTTATGCATGAAAACATTTCCCTTTGGTCTCTGTTTAATCTGTATCTGTATTGTTAAAACAATCCATTTTCAAAAATAAGTTTTTTTTCCCCCCACATCAATGCCATCTTTGGTTCCCCAAAGGTTTTGTTTTTGTTACCAAAACTTAAATAAATGCAAGGTTGCAAGTTAAAAATTCTAATTTATTGATTTAATTAAACCTTTTAAGTTGCAAACATTATTTTGATGAGTTCTGTTACATAATAACATTGATCATTACATCAACTTAGCCAATTAATGTAGAAATTTGAGTTTAAATTACAGATGATGCTTTTTTTCTTTCTTAAATAAGTTATGTTAGCATGTGCTACGATAGCTGTTGATTTGAACTGAAATAGATTCATTGGTTCTGTTTAATCTGCATCTATACTATTAAAACAATCCATTTTCAAAAATAAGTTGTTTTTTTTTCCCGCAGCAATGCCATCTTTGGTTCTTTTTTTGTTACCACAACTTAAATAAAGTAAAAAATTCTAATGTTTTTAAACCTTTTAAGTTGCAAACATTATTTTGTCGAGTTCTGTTAACATAATAATGTTGATCATTACATCAACTTAATATCGTCTGTAATTTAAACTCAAATTTCTGCGTTAATTGCCTTTTTTTTATTAGGTTGTAGTAACTTAATGAGATTGTCTTGATAACTTCTGAAATTAGGCAGTGGAGTTTCTAGTTCCCAGCATGCTTTGCATAGGACTGAATAAATGTTGAAATTAAAGCAAAAATGTAAATTAATTCCTCACCCTCATGTCGTTCCAAACCTGTAAGCCCTTCGTTCATCTTCAGAATGAAGATATTTCTGACCCCTCCATAGACCGCAATGTAATTAACACTTTCAAGGGCCAGAAAGGCAGTAAAGACATCATTAAAATAGTCCATGTGACTCCAGTGGTTCAGCCTTAATGTTATGAAGCCACGAGAATACTTTAGTGCACAAAAACAAACAAAAATAACGACTTTATTCAACAATTTGTTCACGTCTGTATCAGTCTCCGTTGGTCAGCTCCTGTGTCATCATCACACGCAGGCGTCACGTGATCAGCGTCGGCCAATGGTAAGCCGGCATTCTGGCGTAGCTCTGACGTAACTCGGAAGCGCTGGACTGTATTTACTACATCAACTGCGTAGGAGACTGACACAGACGTGAAGAAATTGTTGAATAAAGTCGTTATCTTTGGGCGCAAAAACTATTCTCGTAGCTTCATCACATTAAGGCTGAGCCACTGGAGTCACATGGACTACTTTAATGATGTCTTCCTTTCTGGACCTTGAAAGTGTTAAGTTGCTGTCTATGGAGGGGTCAGAGAGCTCTCGGATTTCATCAGAAATATCTTCATTTGTGTCTGAAGATGAACGAAGGTCTCACGGGTTTGGGAGGTGAGGAATTAATGACAGAATTGACATTTTGGGGTGAACTAACCCTTTAAGTGTGGATTGATTTGTTTTTAGTGAAGGGAAAGACCTGTTAGTGTTTAATGCTGTTATGTTTCTGTAATGTTGAGGTGTTTGTGGTTACCATTGTGCTGAAGACATTGGCTACACTGACTGACTGCGTTTATGTCAGTGACAAGTAATATCTTGTTCATTAGATATATACATGTTATATAAGTTATGTGCTATAATAGCTGTTGATTTGAACTGAAATAGATTCATTGGTTCCAGGGCTACAACTCTGGTAGTTGGAGCGACTTCATTTTTTTGTTGTTGAGAAAAATTGTGTTTATGCTGCAAATGATTGCAAAAGTTCCTCTAACTCTAAATTCACTCAAAGTTGTCATAACTCAAAAAAATGTATGCAAACTGCGTTAATTGTTTTGTTGTTGAGCCAACACATGAACCTGGTTCAATAGACCCGTAAATGCCAATAAAGAACCTTTATTTGTATTAATAGTTCAGCAAAAGCAGCACTTGGTTGTTTTTGGCCCAGTGGCATCAAACGGAGCAGCTGCGAACGACGTTTTCAAAGGAGGGCAGATAATCTGAGGGGGTTTCTCTCTTTTAGCCCCTCCTTACTCAAGCTTGGGTTTCACAATCCCTCTGCTCCAGCTCCACTCAGAGCTCCCGTGCAGACGGTGAAGCACCTAACAGGATCCTCATGGAGGCTATTCATTATATGAGCCTTTGAATAAGCAGCACAGTTTTCTCTGCCTTGATATTCCATCGGATGTTGCGTTTATCAAGCATGAAAACCTGGTGAATATTCTAGTGGATTCCATGTGAAGCTGATCTACTTTAAGGAAATGAAGGCTCGAAAAGAGAACATCAAGGTGAGTTTCATTGAATTTTATTTAAGAAGGTCATAACTTGTGCTGCATATAGAAAAAGTTGATATGTAGAACTAAATCTTGAACTTGTTATATATACAGTCAAGCTAAATTTCTTCAACATTTTCTCACATTATCACAGTTTATAGTTTAGAAAATGGGGTCATTTTGTTCAGTCTGTGGTGTCAAAGGTCACATTAGCAATTAAAGAAAAGACATGCTCAAGTCAAAGTGTCTGAATCATTTTTCTCCCAAATTTTGATCAATTTTACTGGTATTTTTTGGGTATAATATATCACAGTTTATTTATTTTGCTCTCCTCACTTACATAAATGAAATATAGTGTCCTGCACCCACTAGTAAAACATTATATCGGTGTCTGAATAATTTTCGGTTTGACTGTATTATTGAATTTCTTCATGCATTCAGCATTTATCACTGTTGAGCTGCTATTTGTCTTCATGCTCGCTTAATTTAATTCATTTCATTAAATAAATGAGTTTTTAAAACTGCTTAAGGAATGCAATTATAATGTGGAACTAATCCAGATCTCAAGGTACAGATAGGACCATGTTTGACACCTGTCGGCTGTGTGTAAGATGTAATTGTGTGTCTCAGTGATCGAGGGACGTGAACGCTTCATAAGCGCGTAGTCATGGGCTCTTCCTGCGTGGGGCTGATGCTGATGCTGCTGGTCAGTTTTCCGGGCTCCGGCGGTTCTTGTCCGCGGCAGTGTGCGTGTTCGGCTCCCGCTGAAGTGCACTGCACCTTCCGTGCGCTCGCCGCCGTGCCCTCGGGCATCTCCAAACAAGTTCAGCGCATTAATTTTGGGTAAGTCACTTCTAATCATGTTCTTTAGTATAATGCATGGCAGGTTTATGTTATGATCATATGTGACCCTGGAGCACAAAACCAGTCATAAGTCTCACGGGTATATTACGGGTAACAATACATTGTATGGGTCAAAATTATCTATTTTTCTTTTATGCCAAAAATCATTAGGATATTAAGATCATGTTCCATGAAGATATTTTGTAAATTTCCTACTGTAAATATATCAAAAATGTATTATTAGTAGTAGTATGCATTGCTAAGGACTTCATTTGGACAACTTTAAAGGAGATTTTCTCAATATTTAGATTTTTTTGCCCCCTCAGATTCCAGATTTTCAAATAGATCGGCTAAATATTGTCCTATCCTAACAAACCAAACATCAATGGAAAGCTTATTTATTCAGCCTATCCTAACTCTGACCCTATGATGTATAAATCTCAATTTCAAAAAATTGACCCTTATGGTTTTGCGGTCCAGGGTCACATATATCTGACATATTAGAGTCTTGCACAGGATGGGTTTGTTTTTGAAAGTCTAGTCAGATTTATTAAAGTGCTACAGATCGTTTCAAAGCAGCTTTAAGTGGGCTACATTTTATTTCCACAGTCCACTTTTGCAACTACATGTCAACTAACTCCAGTTAGAGTATTAGTAGACTGTTAGGTTAGGGTTAGTAGAATAAGTTGACATGTACATGCAAACTTAATTATAGTCAGTTAAATGTCTGTTGGAGCATCAAAATAAAGTGTTAGCAGATATTAAACAGACAGTCTACTAATACTCTAAGGACTGCTAGTTGCTTGTAGTTAGTAGAATGTCTAAAGTTGACTATCAAAAATAGTGTTCATGTAAAATTCATAAAATATAGTCTTTATAGTTTAATATAGCTTTATTATAGCTACTCTATAATAAATCATATCTCAGAACATATCTCACATTTCGGAGAAAATTCCGTCAGAATTCCGAGATAAAAAGTTGCAATTATCTTTTTTTTTTTTTATTGCATGGCAGAAACAAGCTTTTATAGTTTGGGGTGTGATCACAGGATATCATTTATAATAAAAAAATACTAATTTACTAATTTAAGTAAGCTTTTTAACTACATGTTCACATGAAATCAGCATATAAAATCATTGCTAGAGAGACAACGATCATTTCCATCATGTGACTTTTGACTCATAACGTGCTGAATTACTCAGATATAGACCTTGAAACAACTTATCCATGTGACAACTAGCCCAGGCCTTCCATGTTATAAACGTGCATAAAAAATAGAGCATTTATGGTTATAATATAAATAACCCATGTTTGGAAGCTTATTTCCACAGAATAAAAAAATAAAAAGGTTTTCCTCACAATTCTAATATAAAGTCAGAAAAAATTGTAGAAAAGTCACAATTACATTTTTTATTTTGTGTTCTGTGGCGGAAATAAGCTTCCATACTGATGATTAAATGCAACTTTATTTTGAAAATAGTATTGGTAACAATGTATTTACTTTTGAACAGGTTTAACGCGATAAATCACATCACAGACGTCTCTTTCGGTGGCCTTCGGAAACTAGAGCTGCTGATGATGCACGGCAACAATGTGCAGAAAATACCAGATGGTGCTTTTCAGGATCTTGTTTCCTTACAGGTAAAATCACAGCCATTTAATGAAGCACACTAGCCCTTAATTTAGTTATTTACTTCTGGCTAGTAAAAGCCCTAGAAGGTTGCTCACAGGGAATGCAGTAAATTGCTAGCTTGTTTTTTGTCATTTCCTGCAGGTTTTAAAAATGAGCTACAACAAGCTAAGGGTCATTACCGGGCACACCTTCTCTGGTCTGACGGGCCTTATTAGGCTCCATCTGGACCACAACCGCATAGAGTTCATCCACCCGGACGCGTTCAGCGGGATGACGTCTCTCCGTCTGCTCCACCTAGAGGCCAACCACCTGCAAAAGCTCCATCCTGCTACTTTCAGCACCTTCTCACTGCTACAGCGCTTCCCTGTGTCCAGCCTTAAGCATCTGTACCTCTCTGACAACCTCCTCCGCACGCTGCCCAGAAACGTGCTGGAGAACATGCCTCAGCTGGAGAACCTCTTCCTGTACGGCAACCCCTGGAGCTGCGACTGCCGGATGAGCTGGTTACAGGATTGGAGTGCACAAAATTCAGGTAATTCATCCGTTTCCCAATGCTTCAAATACTCACACTATTATCAAAGATTTGAATTTCAGTGTTTGTGCAGCATCAGAAGAATAATGTTAGAGTTTAAGGTCAGTTCAGGTTGTAGTCTTTGGTTCTGCGTTAATAAAATGCTGCCAATTACAATTAAGTGTGATCAGAATTGATTATTTTTTAAATTCCTCATCTCTGTCTGTTACATTTTGAATGCTAAACATTTTATGAATGGGCCTTAAACTAACTTTTTGCCACACCTACCAATGGCCGGTGACTTAAGAAAATGTACCGGCCATAAATATTTTTTACCAACCATGAAACTGGCAGTAATGACACCAGAATTTTAGATAGCAGTGGAAATTCACAATTTTCTACCACAGCTAAAACTACTAACCTGACTAATATAAATAAAGACAAGTAAACAGTCAGTAATAAACGGACAAATAAGCAAATTACAAGCAAAAGCACTAATAAATACAATATAACAAAGATACAAATGAAATAAACAGAGCTTTCCAGGTTTTTCAGGCAGGTCTGACAAGCAAATGTAAAATAACACGACTATGTTTACTTAGATACTCACCATTTTTTTTACATAATTTGGTGTGAATTTGTGTGCAAGAAGACGTGAAAGAGAGCTCAGTTTAGTATTCGCGCACTGTCTGAAACACGGCTTTCTGGGTGCGCGCTTTAGATATTTGCGCACGTAAAGCGTTCCACACGGCGCACAAGAAACGGAATGAGCTCCCTTTATTTTAAATAGTCAAGGCTTAAACTTTCATGACTAGCCGTCAACTGTCCCGAGCGTCGTTCACATTTGTGATGCTTTGTTATTCATAAAAATGTTACCAGCAAATTGGCGAGTATATAAAATGGGGTCACTCGCCAATTTGCTGGTAACATTTTTATGAATAACAAAGCATCACAAATGTAAACAACGCTCGTCTTCTTGCACACAAATTCACACCAAATTATGTAAAAAAAATTGTGAGTATCTAAGTAAACATGGCACTTGGCGAGTGCAAGTGAGTTGAATTAACACTTAGGTCTAAGGGTTAGAATACATTTTATAGCATTTTTTCACAATTTGTATAATTACAAAGCAGCAAGTGAGAAAGCATAAAAAGCTTTAGAAGCAAAAAAATGTATCTGCTGTTTGGGACTGCGCTATGTAACATTCTAAATTCCATCTGAATTTGTTTCTTTTTCCAAGGGGTGATGAAATGCAAGAAGGATAGAACATTTGCCAGCGGTCAGCTCTGTCCACTGTGCTCATTTCCTAAACACCTCAAAGGACAAGAGATCTCTGATCTTAAAGAGTTCATCTGCTCTGGACCGGCTATCAGCTCTCCAGGGAAGAACATCTCACACGAGGACAACATCAGTGAACTTCTGCCCATCAACAGGATCAAACCACCATTCGGAAATGTCTCCTTTGGTTTATCCGACGAGCATGGGACTAGAGTGGACTTGATCTGCCAAATACTTGAACCAAGAGAGTCCACTAAAATCTCCTGGAATTACACTAAATCTCTGCAGATCGCTGCTAACGTGACTCTATTCTTTGACGTGGAGTGTCCTGTGGACAGAGATAGCTATGAAAGCTTTTGGAGGCTTCTTGCTTACTACAGTGAAGTGCCCATGCATCTGCGAAGGGAAATCATGCTGAGCAGAGAGCCGGAGCTGAGCTACAGATACAGACAGGACATCGAAAAGGATGCCTTCTTTTACACTGGCGTCCGAGCTAATGTTTTAGCCCATCCACCTTGGCTCATGCAGTCCTTCATGAACCTCAAGCTAAACAGGCCTTATTCCTCCTCAAAAAGTGTGAGACTCATTCTTAATACTCATTTGACAACCACCACAGACAAGGAGCTCATCAGATCTTGGGTCATGATTGAACATGACAATAAAACCCAGACGAGCTTCAGTTCTGTTGTCGGTGGCGTGATTGAAATGGACTGCCGTGTGCAAAGCTCTGGAAACGCAGCCGTTCAATGGATGATGCCCGATGGGTCGAAGATTAAAGCTGCGTTCAGCTCGACCGACAACAGAGCGAGCGTCTCTAGAAGCGGCAAGCTTCACGTTAAATCTGTCGAGCACAGACACTCTGGGGTTTATTACTGCATTGCTGAGGTTGCAGGAGATATCGATGTTCTGCCTTTCCGTTTATCAGTTATGGAGTCTTCAACCCCTCTTCCAGGTCAGGAGATTGGGAATGCTTTAACCAAGTTTGTTGGCGAGTCTGCTTCTTTGCCCTGTCTTACTACGGCAACACCAGATGCTGAGGTGAATTGGATATTTCCAGATGGCAGTGTACTAAAAGCCAACGCAAATACATCCAGGGCTTTAGTCTTCGACAACGGGACTTTGTCCCTTCCTCATAGTCAGCTTGACAACAACGGATATTACAAATGTGTCGCCATGAACCAGCACGGTGTGGATGTGCTAGCTACTAAACTAACTGTCATGAGACGGAGAGGAATCCAGCCGCTGCGACGGTATCCCATTAAACCGCAGTCTGCTTCGGGAGTGTCCACTAAGGTAAAAGCCTTTTTGGAGGATGTGGAAGATGCTTCTGGAGATGGTTCTGAAACTCAAGAGAGAATCGTACCAAACAGAAGCTTTATTAATCGAAGGAGGGGTCCGAATGGAAGAACACAAGGCAACATTCGCCGTAGACGACCCTTTAGAAAGGGCATGCATGAACCGAACAGAACTGCCATCACGAATCAGAGAACCGTTAATGGCAAGAACAAAATAGACCCCCAGAAATGGGCCGATCTTTTGGCCAAAATCCGTGAGAAAACATCTCTAAAAAATGCATCAATTCACATTGCCCAACAAAGCACTCAGATGGTGAATGAAGATCATTCAGGATCAATTGACAACACAGAGAGTTCTTCAGGTGACTCCGGTTTACCGGAGGAATCAAACACTTTCAGCACGCCACACCAAACGGATGTTTACCACACGCATGCAATTACACCTCATACTGAGGGAGCAAATTATAACATCTACCGAACGGCACCTCCAGAATTACACACTCGTTCAGACAAAGTGGCTTACATCTCAAATCCCACATCTGGACCTCATTATGTTATGACAGAGGTGAACGTTGCCGAAGGAGGGCATGTGAGCACCATAAGTGCAGAGAATAACCAAGTATACTCGGGGTCTGTCATCAAACCGAAGTCTGAGACAGAAAATGAGCTTAATTTCTCCGGAAAGACTGGTGTGCAGTCAAAGATTGGGGGTTTTGATTCTGGGCAGCTTGAAAGCACTTCGTTTTCAACCACATCAACCGTCAGCATTAGTTCAACACAATCAAGAGCCAAAGATCACTGGAGCTCCAGGCGAAGATTTGGAGGTAGACGACGAATAAAATTCAGAAGGCCGTTCTCAAACCTTCCTACTAGAAGACCTTGGGTAACACGAGTTGTACCAACTGTAATTTTGAATACAAATCCCACAAAGCCAGCTGAAGATGCATTGATCCATCTGGCTACTGCTCACATTTACTCCACATCTCCATCTGCAAGCACGCCAATCCATCCAACTATCCCAGTAACTGCTCATAAGTCTGAATATCCGACTATATACCCTACAACCCTAACTGAAGGCACGCCAGTCCATCCTACAGTGCAGAGAGAATTAACAAATGCCATTAATGAGGAAAATACCATCCCCCTCCCTGTTGGGAAAACTGGTCCAGAAATCCACAAAGTGAAGACAAGTAATTTCCTCCAAATTCAGGAGATGACAAGCTCTACATCTCACCCCATCAGCACAACATCCGCAACAGTGTCTGGGGTTTCAGGGTTAGAAAATGAAGAGGAGGAAGAGATGGATGAGTACATGGTTCCCGAGGGTGTACCTCCAACATCTCGACTTGGCTCTGAATCTGTCCCACTGACAACTGCTCGACAGGAGTTCACAAGCACGCTTTCAACAGCGTTACCAAAAGCCAACAAAGAGATGGATCCAACAGAGATCGGCTTTACATTGGACACAGACAGGCTGGATGTCTTGAACTCACCTGAATCACACTTTAGAGATGTCCTAAGAGATAACGAGACAGAAGCAACTAGTACAAGAGAAAATACTTCCATAGAAGAATCTATAGTCAACTCCATGCCACAACCCAGAGACTTCCCACTTTCACAGCCAAATCAAAACTTTAAAGAAGAAGAATCAGTTTTTTCCTCAACAACAGAGACTCCTACAGAATCCATAATATCTGTCGTGACACAAACCGAGTCTTTGGCTACAAGTACACAAATGCCTACTCACAATGAAACCAATGGGATTAACTTCTTACAACCAAACTTGATTTCTAAGGAAGACAAAACGGAAAGGTTAGTTAATGAACTCGATGAACCTTTGATTGTTCCTACAACAACACTGAATACTTCACCCACAATTACAGTACCAGCAACTACAATCATCATTCCCATTACTTCTACTACTACTACTACTACTACTACTACTACTACTACTACTACACCTGCTCTGAAGTTAACACCCAGTTATCCCTTACCGGACAACAGAATCCCATTTTACTCAAGAAATCCTGGGACGAACTTCATAGATTCCAGGCACAGGGGAAGAATTCCCAGCACTAATCACAGGTATCCGTACTATCATAATAGAAACCCATCTGTCAATATGAGACCCAATATTCTCAGAACCACCTCATCTGTGGATTTAAACTCTGTCAACAACATCAAATCAACGACAGCACCAAAAATATCAACTGCTAGATCAGCTGACTCAAGTCCCACATCAAGCACCACACAGCCAAACAACCAAATTCAGATCCATCAATCAATCAACAGACAGTCAAGTGCAGTTCTTTCATCTCAAGGATCGCAAACTCTTCCCGTCCTGCAAACGAGACCCAGAATCTCTGCTGCCAAACTGCACACAGTGACTGTGAATGCTGGGACAGATGTGCAGTTACCATGTGATTCTGTGGGAGAGCCGAAGCCCCTCCTGACCTGGACCAAAGTCTCCACAGGTTACTCACATATGACTTAGTTTCAACATATTCAGAAAATAGAGTATAATTTTAATGCATAAACCAAATGTGATCTTGATACTTTACGTTTATTGTTTTACAATAGAAGTTAAATGTTTTTTCTTATAGGCTTCCACACTTGTTTTCTTATATATTTTTAATTAGGTACTGTATATATATATATAATGTGTGTGTGTGTGTGTGTGTGTGTGTGTGTGTGTGTGTGTGTGTGTGACCCTGGACCACAAAACCAGTCATAAGGGTAATTTTTTTTTAAATTGAGATAAATAATAAATAAGCTTTCCATTGATGTATGGTTTGTTAGGATAGGACAATATTTGGCCGAGATTATTCTGTGAAAATCTGGAATCTGAGGGTGCAAAAAAGTCTAAATATTGAGAAAATCTCCTTTAAAGTTGTCCAAATGAAGTCCTTAGCAATGCATACTACTACTAATAATATTTTTTTTATATATATTTACAGTAGGAAATTTACAAAATATCTTCATGGAACATGATCTTTACTTAATATCCTAATGATTTTTGGCATAAAAAAAAAGAAAATCGAAAATTTTGACCCATACAATGTATTGTTGGCTATTGCCACAAATATACCCGTGAGACGCAGGACTGGTTTTGTAACAGAAAAAACTGTAATATTGTGAAATATTATTACATTTTAAAATAATGGATTTCTATTTTAATATACTTTAATATATCATTTATTTCTGTGATTCAAAGTTGAATTTTCATCAGCCATTACTCCAGTCTTCAGGGACAGTGTGATGAATAAAAAGTTAAAAAGAACATATATGTATATATGCACATACAAATATTACAGTATTTACAGTATATATAATATAAATACACACACGTTGTATTTTTTCACATTGTATATGTTTGTGTGTGTGTGCATATATATACACGTATATAAAAATGATATTATTACATTAAGGATATGTTATTAAATTAAATATATATACTAAGTAGAATTTGTTATAATCAGAGAAACTTACAGTATCATTAGTGTTTTGTGCAACCTTTCTGTCTGTAAATTCATAGCATATATTAATTTTCTAAATTAATTTATTTTTCTTAATTTCTTTTGTTGTCTTCAGTCTCTCTTTCTCTGTATATAAGTGTCAGAATGAGTAAAAGCAGCTGCTTTAAATAAATTAATCTCCTTCCTCACATTTTATTCTCCACAGGAGCCGTCATGTCGACCAATACCAGAATCCAGCGGTTTGAAGTCCAGTCCAACGGCACGTTTGTCATCCACAACGTCCAGCTTCAGGACCGCGGGCAGTATCTGTGCAGCGCTCGCAATCTACACGGCGTCGATAAGATGATGGTGACCCTGGTAGTGTTGGCCCACGCACCCAGGGTGACGCTTCCACGCCATCAAGATGTGACAGTGTTTCTAGGAAACAGTGCACTCCTGGAATGCCAAGCACAAGGTCTCCCAATCCCGAACATTAGCTGGGTGCTTCCAAACCGATCAGTGGTGCGTGCCGTTAGTAACACCGAACAGAAGGTCATGCTCTTCGCCAATGGGACGCTTCAAGTCAAGCACACCAATTACCTAGACAAGGGCGTCTACAAATGCATAGCGAGCAATGCTGCCGGAGCCGACATGCTTTCCGTGAGGCTCCAAATTGCAGCGTTGCCTCCCACGATCCATGAGCAGCGCTGGGAGAACCACACCATCTCCGACGGGCAGTCCGCGTTCATCCACTGCACCACTGAAGGCTCTCCCAGTCCCGCCATCCGATGGGTCACGTTTACCGGCACGCAGCTTCGCCCCTCGCAGTTCATCAATAGCAACTTGTTTGTTTTCCCCAACGGGACGCTGTTTATTCGCGATCCTACAGAGAAGGATTCTGGGAATTATGAATGCGTGGCTGTGAACTCTGTGGGCATGGCTAAAAGGAGTGTAAATCTGCAGGTGAGGAAGAACTCGACTTCTGCCAGGATCATGTCCACTTCTGCACACAACACTGATGTCCGGTACGGAGGTCAGCTGAGTCTCAACTGTTCGGCCGCTGGAAGCCCCAATCCTAGGATCATCTGGAGGACGCCATCTAAAAAACTGGTTGATGCATATTACAGGTAAAAGAATTTTCCACGTTTTCATTTTGGATTTGTCCTCTGGTTAATTACAGGGGTCATTTATCCTCTTAAACTCCAAGGACCCTGATCCGGGTCTAGATTGACGTCATCAAGTATATACTTTAAATGTTAAATTATTGGAGGAGCTCTGACCTCATATGTGGTGCCATTTGAAAGCTCAGAATGTCTACTTTCTGGAGATATGCATCACTTTGGCATTTATTTTACACAGAGTAACTTATTTACACTAAATTACTCTGGGACCATTTCCGCCTGGATTTGGCCTACCTAAATTGAAAAGCTTCCCACATACAGTGGTCTCTAAATACACAATTTTGGTGTCATTTTACAGGAAACCCTTTGAAGTTACATAAAACACTGCTAAAAGTGATAAACATTTAAGTATATGTTGTCTGAGCTGTAATAACCCCCCCCAAAAAAGAGGCGCTTTTTGATTTTTTGGTTATAAATTCATTTTTGAAAGTGTATATCTCAGGCCCCGTGAGCTCTAGCACCCTGCAGACAGTGACACTGGGATATGTATATGGGGAGACTTGTATATTGGAGAGATTTGGGTAGGGGGAAATTACATAAAAAAAGTAATATTCCTCCATTTGAATAAATCTTGCATACAACATGATACAGACAAAAAAAATTCCAGTATTTGCTGCCATCTAGTGGAAACAGCCCAAACAGTCTGCAGGGTGCTAGAGCTCACGGGGCTAGAGCTACACTTTCAAAAATGAATTTATAACCACAAAATCAAAAAGCGCCTCTTTTTCTTGGGGTTTATTACAGCTCAGACAACATATACTTAAATGTTTATAACTTTTAGCAGTGTTTTATGTAACTTCAAAGGGTTTCCTGTAAAATAACACCAAAATTGTGTATTTAGAGACCACTGTATGTGGGAAGCTTTTCAATTAGTGTAGGCCATAAAGAGGCAGAAATCCCAAAAAAATGGTCCCAGAGCTAAGGAGGTTAATGAGGAATCAAGCATGTCAGCAATGCCTATTGGGTGTTTAGAAACCATTTAGGATGCTTGTATTTCATAATCATTTTGGCCTAATCTGAACCGTTTGAGTTGCACAATTCAGTGCCGATTGTCTGTCAGTCTGTCACAATCTAATGCAAAGAGGCTGAATGATGAGAATTGAATGATAGTTAAGTTAAATACTTTATATTATGAAACCCTCAGTTTGAGCACAACAATGTGTTGTTACTCATTCACATGTAAAGAGGGCATTTATAAATCTTTAATGCATTGATCTATGATCATATCGGTCTAATCTGAACAGTTTAAGTGGCACATTTCAGTGCTGATTGTCTTCTGTATCTGTCACAGTCTAATGCAGACTTTGCAAAGAGGCTGAATGATGCAAATTGAATGTTGGACAAGCTAAATAAACATAAATAATAAAACATTTCACATGCAAAGAGGACCTAAAACATAACAACAAAACAAGGGTAATTGAGAATTTAAATCTATTAACCAAAGATACTACACCACACATAAGGATTTTACTGTCTCTGGCCTCTTTGAAATGAATTTAATTATATCCATATACGCTATTGGTTACAGAGCATGATTAACAAAACAGCAAAACAGCATGAAGTGTAATTAATTACAGAGGACAGGCAAATAAGAAGAAAAGAAATGCAAATGCAAATGCAGTGTAGCAAAAATTAAACACGTCGAACATCGATCATTGAAGCTCTCTATGATCTGCTCAGGCTTACATAGAGACTGTGCAGCCTTGGTCTTATTAGGATTCTTGTGTACATTTTTTGTCTTGGCACACATTTTTATTACATTGGAATAAAATGTAATATACCACTACTAAAACATAGATCATTTTTCATTTGTGCCACTGTAGAGATAGAAATAGTATGGGTGTGACGAGATCTCATGCCACACGAGATTAAAGGATCAGTTCACTTCAAAATGAAAATTTCCTGATATTTTACTCACCCTCATCTCATCCAAGATGTTCATGTCTTTCTTTCATCAGTCGAAAAGAAGTTACGTTTTTTTGAGGAAAACATTCCAGGATTTTTCTCCTCACCATAGACTTCCATGGCAACCAACGGTTGAAGGTCCAAATCAATGCAGTTTCAGAGGAAGGGCTTCAGAGGCTCTGATGATCCCAGACGAGGAATAGGGTGTTATCTAGCTAAATGTAAAAAAAAAAATTAAAATGAATATACTTTTTTTAACCTAAATTGCTCACCTTGCGCTGCTCTGCGACGTGCCAATGATTGCGCAATCACGTCGCTAAGGTCACGGTAGACATAGGCAGAAGTACCGCCCCCGTGTTTACAAAGCGCACATGCGAAGACTAATACAAATGCCCTTTAGCAAAAAAAAAGGTAAAACAATGATATCGGACGATTTTGAAGTTGAAGATGGAGTGTTTTTTGGTAAAGGGTGTTTGTATTTATCCTCTCACGTTCACTTGGGGCGGTACTTCCGCCTACGTCTTGCATGATCTTTCCGCAATGATTGCGCAATCCATGGCACGTCACAAGATGAGCAATTTAGGATTAAAAAGTATATTCATTTTTATTTTTATTTTTAAGGATAATTTTCATTTTAATTCCTCGTCTGGAATCGTGCAGAGCCTCTAAAGCCCTTCGAAGGACTTTAAAACTGCATTGATTTGGACCTTCAACATTTTGGTTGCCATGGAAGTCTGTGATGGGGAAAAAAACATTTTCCTCAAAAAACGTAATTTCTTTTCGACTGAAGAAAGAAAGACATGAACATCTTGGATGAGATGGGGGTGAGTAAAATATCAGGAAATGTTCATTTTGAAGTGAACTAATCCTTTAAAATGTGACGAGATTTCTTGTCGAGGTGAAAAGCTGTCTCGCATGATATTGCCATGACGGAGTGTGAGGGTGAAGTTAGGATAGAATATGCCACCGCTACGTTTACATTACGCCTCCACTGTCATTTTGCTTTTTAAACACTTTTCTCCCCATCGCAGACTTCCATGACAACCAAAATGTTGGCAACTATTTTCAAAAACGCTGGCGGTGAAAGAGTTAATAAATTATACATTTACTAGTCTCCTAGTATCAGAATGTAACCTCTCTCTTTATCTCTCGTTTCAGCTTTGATCGCAGAATGAAAGTGTTGGCTAACGGCACCCTCGCCATCACGTCAGTGACCGAGAAGGACGAGGGTGACTATCTCTGTGTGGCCAGAAACAAAATGGGCGACGACTATGTTCTCCTTAAAGTCAACGTGATGACGAAAGCCGCTAAGATCGACCACAAGTCAGTGAGCGATCACAAGGTGTCGTACGGAGGAGATCTGAAAGTGGACTGCGTCGCTTCAGGCTTTCCGAAACCGGAGATCACGTGGAGTCTTCCAGATGGCACCATGGTGAACAGCGTCCTACAGTCTGATGATAACTGGGTCCGCACCAAGAGAAACGTGATGTTCGACAACGGCACGTTGTATTTAAACGAAGTGGGAATGAAAGAGGAAGGCGACTACACATGCTACGCCGAGAATCGGATTGGGAAAGATGAAATGAAGGTTCATATTAAGGTATTGGCGGATGCACCGATAATCCGAAACAACACTTACAGCGTCATCCGAGTTCCTTACGGGGAAACCGCCGTCCTCAACTGCAGCGCCAAAGGAGAACCGACTCCCACCATCACATGGACGTCTCCGACTCAACGCGTCATAATGCCAGTATCCGACAAGTACCAGCTCGCCAACGATGGCACCTTGCACATTCAGAAGATGCAGAGGCTTCACACTGGAAATTATACTTGCTCAGCTAGGAATGTAGTGGGAATGGACAAGAAAGTTGTTTATGTTGAAGTCCTTGTGTCATCGCCGGTCATCAACGGATTCGAGAGTCCCGGGATCATCCGTAAAGCTGTCGTGAAAGACCAACGTGTGCTTTTAGACTGCAAAGCAAACGGAAACCCCGTTCCAAGGATTATGTGGGTGTTTCCCAATGACATTGTGCTTCCCGCGCCGCACTACGGCTCACGGATAACGGTCCACCTCAATGGAACGCTGGACATTCATGCGGCGCGGATAAGTGACTCTGCTACGCTGCTTTGCATTGCACGCAATGAAGGTGGAGAAACCAAACTCCAGGTGCAACTTGAGGTGACCGAGGATGTTGAAAAGCCACGGTTGAGAAGTCCGCCTACAGAGTCCGTCCCACTTCCCGATGGGATATCAGTGAGTCTAAACTGTTCCGTAGAAGGAAGACCAGCTCCAGAGATCACCTGGATTCTCCCCAATGGGACTTCTCTTCTCAGGGGAACCAGCATTTTCCGTTTCCATCACCGGTTTGATGGAACGTTGGTCATTAGAGAGCCGACGGTTTCCGAGGTGGGCCGGTATCGCTGTGTTGGGCGCAACAGTGCCGGATATGTCGAGCGGACTGTGACGTTGGAGTCCAACAGAAAGCCGGATATCATCAACCAATACAGCTCCCTCGTCAGCATCATAAACGGTGAGAATCTGCAGCTCAACTGTTTGTCCGCTGGTCATCCGTTGCCCAAACTCACGTGGACCTTGCCGAACGGAGTCGTCCTAACCAGGCCGCAGGCGACGGGGCGTTATGCTGTTCTGAATAACGGCACTCTGACCGTCCAAAGGACGTCTGTGTACGACAGGGGAATGTACGTCTGCCAGATCAATAATGAACACGGATCTTCCAGTCTGTCGGTTTCGGTGATAGTAATCGCGTATCCTCCACGCATAACCAAGGGACCCGCGCCGGTGACCTACGCCCGGCCGGGTGTGGCGATTCAGTTAAACTGCATGCCTCTCGCCACACCTAAAGCCGAGGTGGTTTGGGAAATGCCTGACGGCCTTCAGCTGAAGGTTGGCGTCCAGCCGCGTCTTTACGGGAACAAGTATCTCCATCCGCAGGGTTCACTGGTCATTCAGAACCCTTCCAGCAGAGACAATGGCATCTATAAGTGCACCGCCAAGAACGTGGTGGGTAGTGACAGCCGATCAACTTACGTCTATGTGTTTTAATACAAACTTTACAGACATGCCTGAAGAACTGCGTTAGAGAGTGTGGTGCTGTTTATACAAATATATTTCACAGAGGTCTTTTGGAGAACACTCTGCTGACCGTCTTGTAAATATGAAAATGGGATATTTTAATACACTTCAAATGAAGCAAGCATGTTGGTTACATTTAAAGGGGTGGTTGATTATGATTTCACTTTTTAAACTTTAGTTAGTGTGTAATGTTGCTGTTTGAGCATAAACAACATCTGCAAAGTTACGACGCTCAAAGTTCAAAGCAAAGGGAGATATTTTCTTTTAAAGAATTTTTTAAGGACTACAAGGACTACAACAAACGGCTGGTAGGGACTACACAAGCTTCTTCACGGGTTAGTGACATCACTAACCCTTAAATTGACATAAACCGCCCCCGGGAACACGCAACAAAGGGGGTGAGATTATCATGACAGAACATGCTAATAAATGACTTGAAGAGTCAGCTACATAAATTCATCAACTAACCATTCAGGAACATCTCGCCTCATTCTACATGTTGTCACTTCTTCTTGAGTCTCTCCATCATTGTCCGACTCCGGTTTGAACATAAAAGGCTGAACAGTTTCATTGCGTGTCTGCATGAGGTAATCAGAGCTGCTAACATGAGCTCTTGAAGCTCCGCCCCGTGAGCTCCGCCCCGTGAGCAGCAGCTCATTTGCATTTAGAGGGACACACAAAAACGGCACGTTTTTGCTTTTTTGCTCACCATGCTATAAAAAATTATCTGTGGGGTATTTTGAGCTAAAACTTCACACACACACTCTGGGGACATCAAAGACTTATTTTACATCTTGTAAAAAGGGGCAATCAACCACCCCTTTGATGGATTTGTTCTTGGGAATTAAACTGACAATCGGAATTTGCACACATTGAATTTTCTGCAAACTTCACTAATTTCTACACTTATTTGTATATTTATTTGTTTCGGCAATTTTTATTGTTCTTTTAGTCAACATAAGAGCTAGTAATGGGAAGTTTGGATCATTTTACTGTCTTGGATCTTTGAATCTCGTTCATCAAAATTGGCATCAAGTCATTTTGTTCATTTTATCAGAATATAATTAAAATGTAGTTAAAATGTTAATAGTTGATCACATTTAGAATAAGAAAAAAATTGCAATGCAAGGACAAGGCCAAATTATGAGAAACAGAAATGATTCATTCATTGCTTATATGGTCCTTCAGGCTATGTAGTTTGTTAGTTTACCTCACCTCCCGATATAAATCGTTCGTTCTTCCTGTGACATCCCCATAAGCTGAGCTATGCGGTCGGTACCGGATACAGAAATGATTAGTTGATCTCTCGAGTCTCGGGTTCGAGACGTTCAGTCTTTTGTCACGTAACTGTATGTTGTTTTTATTTGTAGCTGTCTTTGCTTTTTTTTAAAGTGATTTTTCCCCATCATACGGATAAAGTTTAAAGCATTACCAACTCTTTATTACCACATTCAATGTTATGGAAAACAACCATCATGACAGAAATTGTAAGAAATTGTAAGAAATAAAAAAGTCTCTGGTGAGACCAGAAATGCATCATGTAACTGTAAGAGTTAAAAAAAACTGACTACACGCTTGTTTGTAAGGAACTTTGGGAACTAATTTCTGAATCCAAAACAGCTGTCACGTCACAAAAGAACAAACGACTCAGAAGAGTCAGACCCGAAGACTCGAGAGGTGAACTAATAATTTCTCTTTCCGGTATGGACAGCATAGCCTCTATGCGGATGTCACGGGATGAACGAACGACTCAAACCTGAACCCGAGGACTCGAGAGGTCAACTAATCATGCATGCGTGGTCAACACAAAATGAACGAATCACTCTCTGAGAGAGCTTGTTCATCCCGAGTCGTATTAAAGATTCATGCAAAATGAATCCATCATTCATGACTGATCCATCACTAATGAGAGCACAGAAGCATCAGAGCACATTTTACCGTGATTAAATTTACAATAAGGTCCCATTAGTTAATTTTAGTTAATGCATTAATAGGTGGATTAACAAATCTGGGACCGGATGGCCAAGCAATGCAATGCCAGAATAAAGGCTAATAATGGCTGAATAAAAACAAAATAATGATAAAAGAATAATGAAGATTAAGTCTCATACCGGCAGAGGTGCTAACATTCGTCGAGAGAGAACAATAGAAACGTGAATGGAGCAGTTCCCCTCGCCAGGGAGTTATAGGGGCCATAAATAATTTAATTCACATTTTTATTAGATTTCTCTAAAAACACACATGACATGTTTCATAAAATGCATAGTTTTAGAGATATCATCCTCAGATTTGAAATGAAGCATGACCACACTTGTGGCTTCAGTTTAATTGTGGTTATACGTTGTTATACCAAGTCCACATAATATTTTTATACATTTAAATATTATATTCTTAATTTTTTTTTAATGTTTGAGCTTGTATATCTCCATATTAACAACAGTCTGAGTAATTCTTGAACTGTGAACTGTCATCTTTCTAAATGTATGTTGATTATGTGTCTATCCAGAATGACTTTTGAGCAGCAACCTTTTTATTTTGGGAATGTCATTTATGCCCCACTTGCCAAAATGGGTGGTAAGGGGTTAACCAACATCAGTGCAATACATTTGTTGCAGTTTTTATTCATCTTTGTTAACGTTAGTTTATAAAAATACAACTACTTGTTGATGTTAGCTCAGGTCTATTAAATAATATCAGCATATGCAACTTTTGATTTTAATAATGTATTAGTAAATGTTGAAATTAACATTTACTATTTACACAAGTGTTTTTAATATGTCCATTTACTAGTACATTCAAATCAAAAGTTGTCTGTTAATATTTTTTAATGTATCTGAACATGAACTAACAATGAACAGTTGTGTTTCTATTAGCTAACGTTAACAAAGATTAATGAATATACTGCTGATTGTTAGTTGATGCATTAACTATCGTTGACTAAAGGGACTTTAAAGTGTTCAATTCTTTCGTCAAATGTTGCAGAGTTTCGCCTCCGTTTAGCAGATGCTTTCATCCAAAGAATTAGTGAGGGAAATTACTTATGTGGGACAAATGCAATAGCGAACCAGCATTCAGTCATTTCCTCTTTCAAACAGTATGAATTCTTACTAATAATATTTACTTGTGCTTACATAACGGCTGTGTCTCAAAACCAGTGGACTCAGTGAACTACATGGGCATCTATCTTGACTAATATTTACATTTATGCATTTTTGACTCAAAATGTTGCACTTACAATAGAGGAACAACAGCAATTGGTCACAGAGCCAACAATATTCATAGT
The DNA here is from genome assembly GCA_039654625.1 of Rhinogobio ventralis. Classification (NCBI taxonomy): domain Eukaryota; kingdom Metazoa; phylum Chordata; class Actinopteri; order Cypriniformes; family Gobionidae; genus Rhinogobio; species Rhinogobio ventralis. The sequence goes on from CM077197.1 coordinate 1,688,456, forward strand.
GCACAATGTCAAATTTATTAAAAAGCTAGATTGCTTTGCTTTGCTCAGTGTTTCTGTCTTGTTTTCCAGCACAAATATCTAAAATATTGTTAAATAAAGATACATTTACTGGAGAAGCAAAATCACCAAAATGAAGTGAGTTTATGCTTAAAACGAGAGAAAAAATCTGCCAGTGGGGTCGAGAAATAAATGTAATTGAAGGGACACCCTAGCAACCACCCCGAGTAACCTAGCTACCGCATAGCAACACCCTAGTAACCACCTCAAATATCCTAGAAACCTCATAGCAATTGCACCGGGTACCCTAGCAACACCCTAGCAACCGCACCGGGTACCCTAGCAACACAATATGTCTGAGAAACTTCAAACCTTCAAACTGAGCTTTTAAAACTGATTTAAATGTAAAACCTTTAACCTTTTTAAACTCTCTCTCTCTCTCTCTATATATATATATATATAAACTTTCACACTTCAAGCTTTTTCAATTACTTCAAACTTTCAGGCTAGGCTTTCTCAAGCCAACATCAACATCTAGTTGGTCTTGTTTTAGCATAAACTCATTTTGCTTCTCCAGTATCAAAATGTTTAGATATTTGTGCTGGAAAACAAGACAAAAATACATTTGTGAAGTGAATCTAATCGCTCTTTAATGAGTGAGAGCATGAAATGCAGATGCATGACTGACATTAGTTTATTATTAACATGTTGCTAATATTAAGTGCGATTAGACATTCTTATTCTTATGGAATTTTTAATCGTTGAGTGTCATCTTGGAAATGCTAGGCCTGGCACAATGCATTTTGGACTTAATGTAATATGTTTCCTCAGATTTTGGCCAAAAATGAGGAGAGAAAGTAGCATGATTTCACTAACATTTTGAGACCGCTACTTGAGGTGCTTGGCTAGCATGAAAATATATGAAACAACTTCCAGTGCACATTATTGTTAAACAATTTATTTCGTTCTCTTGCCACATTAACAGTGATGTGAAATTTTGATGAATTAATCTTTGGTTATTATTTTTTACAGTATGAGGTAAATGTAACTTACAGCTTGTCTTTAGTAGAAACTGTGGTGAAATAAAGTTAATGCATTAGACTGAACACTGTAAAAATATATTTTCATGATTTGTCATCACATTTTTTCTTTTGTCAAATCAACTTTGAACTTATAGATAACAATATTTTGCGTTTCGGTTGATTAAACCAATCTTCATTGTATTAACTCCTTTTCTATTTTTTAATTTCAGTGAACTCAAAGTAAGTCACCTGGCTGCCTTCATTTTAAGTTAAACAAAATATATTTTTTACAGTGAATATTGTTCACATAAAAACCGAGTCTTTATTTAGATCTGTGTGTGCCTTCTCTGTATATCATCTCTCTTTTATTTTAATAAATTATTTGTCCATCATAACTGAATGAGCATTTTATTGTTTATAAACACACAGTTAGTACATTAATTAATTAACACATTTCTTTGGTAACTAGGCAATATATGGGACTTTATTTGTACAAAAAATGTATTTACTCATAAATTACTTACAATGTAAAGCATGTTTACCATGTTATGAGGTAAAGAAGTAAACCTATTATTGCTGATTTGGTCTGAAAGTGGCATATTAAGTATGATATACTGTATATACACTGCAAAAATGATGCTCTTCCTCAGTGCTTCTGTCTTGTTTTCCAGCACAAATATCCAAATATTCTTAAATCAGGATACATTTACTGGAGAAGAAATGACTGAAGATATTAAGTCTTGTTTTCTGAAAAAATTATCATAATGCAGTGCTTAAAACAAGACACAATATCTGCCAATGGAGAAAAATAATTATTCTTTTCCCTTTGAATGAAGTTTATTTTTCTGACCCCATTGGCAGATATTTGTTCTTGTGTTGTTCTGTGCACTTCATTTTGATCATTTTTCATAAAACAAGACTTAATATCTATCTGTGTCTGGATTTAAGAGTGTTTAGATATTTATGCTGCAGAACAAGTCAGAAACACTGAGGAAGAGCATCATTCCATCATGCTTTACTGAAGCATTTTAGTCGTTTTCTGTAAACAATTAAACATTTTGTCAGTTATTTCCAGATGTCTTCACAATTAAGGACGAACTGAGGAAGGATGACAAGGTAATAACTGGCAAAACCTTTGCTTGACGACGACTCGGTTTTGACCTATTTCCCCTTTCCCATTCCCAAATCATTCATATTTAATGATTTACACATGGCCGCTCGAGCACACCTGACCTTGACTTGAAGAAATAGTGGTGACAACAGTCGTTAGGGTTATTATGGACTGTTGCAGCGTTGTTTCAGTTCCATGAAACACTTGGACTATTTGCATTGAATTGCATATGGCATTATAAGCCGTGGTTGAAAGAAATGGCCTCCGATCTCTCACAGGTTCATGTGTAAACCAGCCTGAAGAGTTCTGATGGCTTGCGAATCATAGATTTATGGTTTATAAGGTCAAAAGAGAGAGAGAGGCCTCACACATCTGAAGTTTATGTCAGAAACCTGCCCATCTCTGAAGTGTATTGTGTGTGTGTGTATTTAGTCTGGTTTACAGATGCTTCTCCACCTCAATCAGAACATCTGCTGGAGTCATTCTGAAGTTTACAATTATTATTTCAATGAAATGAATGTAGGGGAGCGCGGGGCACAACCAGACGCGGGGTTAGTGGTTTGACACTTTCCACACATGCCAGGATGACCAAACTTCGCGTATTTACTAGCTGTCATGTCAACATTATTCAGAGAAAAAACATTTATTTAACCATAGCAAAAGCAAGTATCTTTTTCATCTCTGTTTTTTGTGTTTATTTAAAATAAGACAAATCTGATATTATTGTAATATTATATCTGTTGTGACAGTTCTTTAATGAGTGTTTGTGTGTGAGAGTGTTTGTGTGTGAGTGTGTGTGTGTACGAAAGAGTGTGTTTGTGAGTGTACGAGTGTGTTTATGTGTGTTTGCGTACGTGTGTGTTTGCGTGCGTGTGTGTGTTTGCATGTGTGTGTGAGTGTGCGTGTGTTTTGCGTGCATGCAGCCTGGTAAAACCCTACGTTATGGGGACAAAATGTCCCCACAAAGATGGCAGTATCCAAAATCCTTGTCCTTGTGGGGACATTTTTTGGTCCCTATGAGGAAAACAGCTTATAATTCATACTCAGTGATGTTTTTTGAAAATGTAAAAATGCAGAATGTTTCCTATGATGGGTAGGTTTAGGGTTAGGGGTAGTGTGTGTGTGTGTGATGGGTAGGTTTAGGGGTAGGGGTAGTGTGTGTGTGTGTGTGTGTGTGTGATGGGTAGGTTTAGGGTTAGGGGTAGTGTGTGTGTGTGTGTGTGATGGGCAGGTTTAGGGTTAGGGGTAGTGTGTGAGTGTGTGTGTGTGTGTGTGTGATGGGTAGGTTTAGGGTTAGGGGTAGTGTGTGTGTATGTGTGATGGGTAGGTTTAGGGGTAGGGGTAGTGTGTGTGTGTGTGTGTGTGTGTGTGTGTGATGGGTAGGTTTAGGGTTAGGGGTAGTGTGTGAGTGTGTGTGTGTGTGTGTGATGGGCAGGTTTAGGGTTAGGGGTAGTGTGTGTGTGTGTGTGATGGGTAGGTTTAGGGGTAGGGGTAGTGTGTGTGTGTGTGTGTGTGTGATGGGTAGGTTTAGGGTTAGGGGTAGTGTATGTGTGTGTGTGATGGGCAGGTTTAGGGTTAGGGGTAGTGTGTGAGTGTGTGTGTGTGTGTGTGTGATGGGTAGGTTTAGGGTTATGGGTAGTGTGTGTGTGTGTGTGTGTGATGGGTAGGTTTAGGGGTAGGGGTAGTCTAAGGGGATAAAATATGCAGTTTATACAGTATAAAAACCATTATGTCTATGGAAAGTCCCCATAAAACATGAAAACCAAACATGAGCGTGTGTGTGTGTGAGTGTGTGTGTGCGTTAGTGTGTGTGTGTGATGGGTAGGTTTAGGGTTAGGGGTAGTGTGTGTGTGTGTGTGTGTGTGATGGGTAGGTTTAGGTTTAGGTGTAGTGTGTGTGTGTGTGTGTGTGATGGGTAGGTTTAGGGGTAGGGTTAGTGTAAGGGGATAAAATATACAGTTTATACAGTATAGAAACCATTACGTCTATGGAAAGTCCCCATAAAACATGAAAACCAAACATGAGCGTGTGTGTGTTTGCGTGTGTGAAAAATATCTGCCAATGGGGTCCGAAATTTTTTTTCAAGAAAGTTTAGATATTTACTGGAAGACTGTAAAGCCTGAGGAAGATCATCATTTTATGCAGTGCTGGTCTGGTTTCTCTTTCTGACCTGCAAAGAGTTTTGTTGGTAATCCTTCTGGATGGAAAGTTGTACATGAAAAGCTTTTAGAGATCATTGCATCCACCCTTAACAGGCCCGATCAACCATCCGTGTGTCTCCTTAAGCTGAATGATCAAATACTTCCTTGAATCGACATTCAAACAGATTGTATGAGTTTATAACATCCATTTGCATGATTCCACACAGATGTTGCTCAAACGCACTTCAAAAAGATCTCCTGCTCAGTGAAATCAAAGCTTTAGGACACGCTTAGTCATGTGAAATAAACCGAGCACTGATATAAAACTCTTACTGGGGTCTGGGGATTCATCATTTTCAGGCAAATCAAGTTATTGTTATCGGATTTACAAGACTGGATGAACATCTGTATGTTAATAGTTCTGCAAAAACACATTCTTGATCGTGAGTGAAGAAAATCACACCCTGAGAAAGAATGAAGATCCATTTAAAGAGAACTTGAAAGATGTGATGTTCTTCCTCAGTGTTTCTCTTGTTTTCCAGCACAAATATCTAAACATTCTCAAATCAAGACACATTTACTGGAGAAGCAAAATGACTGAAGATACACTATATTGCCAAACGTTTTAGGACGCCTGTCTTTACATGCACATGAACTTTAATGCCATCCCATTCTTAATCCGTAGGGTTTAATATGGAGTCGGCCCACCCTTTGCAGCTCTAACAGCTTCAACTCTTCTGGGAAGGCTTTCCACAAGGTTTAGGAGTGTGTTTATGGGAATGTTTGACCATTCTTCTAGAAGCGCATTTGTGAGGTCAGGCACTGATGTTGGACGAGAAGGCCTGGCTCGCAGTCTCCGCTCTAATTCATCCCAAAGGTGTTCTATCGGGATGAGGTCAGGACTCTGTGCAGGCCAGTCAAGTTCCTCCACACCAAACTCGCTCATCCATGTCTTTATGGACCGACGCTTTGTGCACTGGAGCGCAGTCATGTTGGGACAGGAAGGGGCCGTCCCCAAACTGTTCCCACAAAGTTGGGAGCATGAAATTGTCCAAAATGTCTTGGTGAAGCATTAAGAGTTCCTTTCACTGGAACTAAGGGGCCAAGCCCAACCCCTGAAAAACAACCCCACCCCATAATCCCCCCTCCACCAAACTTTACACTTGGCACAATGCAGTCAGGCAAGTCCCGTTCCCCTGGCAACCACCAATCACCTCTGGCTTGCTCAGTTGGGGACACAAAATTTTCAAATAAATATCCAAATAAATTTAATTACTAAACTAAATTATATCAACTACATTACTTGAATATATATGATAATTGAAATGAGCTGATGACATCACCGTTTTCTCCAGAGCGCCTGTGCAGCCGAATCAAATTCTGTTCATTATTTTCCTGTTTAACACTGTGAAGCTGCTTTGAAACAATCGGCATTGTAAAAAGCGCTATATAAATAAAGTTGACTTGACCAAACCCAGACTCGTCCATGGGATTGCAGACAGAGAAGCGTGATTGGTCACTCCAGAGAACAC